>PVJC01018356.1:0-31457 GCA_004026665.1 Murina feae | reverse complement strand
TATATATATATATATATATATATGGTGTTTATATATATGATGTTTATATATATGATGTTTCCCCTCCTTACCCATCCAGACCTATGCTAAAATTTAATTTATAAATTAGGCAATTTTTCAGATAAAAGATTTGCTCTTCCTGTAGATCTTTGCAATCTCACTGTACAGCTTTTCACCTTTCCACTGAAAGGAGCCCTTGTGGCTTCTCTTTGGCCGTATTGTCTGAATCGCCAGTGCTCTGGGCCATCATGAAGTCAAATAAGGGACTTGAACAGAAGCCCTGAGATACTGAACCAGTCAATCTGATCACAGAGGTGGCTGCTCCGGTTCTCACAGGTGGGGAGCATCAACAGGGTGGAGAAATGGGACAGAGGGATGACTATGTGCCTGGCAGGAGGGACAGAGCAGGACAATGGGAGAATTTATCATACTGCTCACAATTTAAAAGTCATGAATTATTTATTACTCGAAATTGTTTCATTTAGTATTTTTATAACGTTGTTGACCTCCACTAACTGAAACCACAGAAAACAAAACCAGAGATAAGGGAGGACTTCTGTAATATAAATATTGACATGTATGGAGGTATATATAAATAATATTGTTTTCCTATCTGTCTCATCTTTTATTTTATTACTCAAACGTATTAGCCTGTTTTCTCTATTAATTTGTAGTTTACACTTTCTTCTACCATTCTTTTGCATTCCCCTCAGGATTTCAAGTTTCATTCTGCAGTCTACTGCTTCATAAGCAATGCTAAGTATTTAGACCTTTTCAATGGCATGTTTTTCATTTATGCCTTTTACGTTTTTATGTAATTTATTTTCATTGCACATTTTGTACCCCCCCAAAGACATCGTTACTATTATTATTACACAGAATATTCATTTAGATCCATCCCTATATTTACCACCTCCATTGCTCTTCATCCCTTTCAACATCTTCCTGTTTCTGAGATCATTATTTTTCTGCCTGAAGCACCTCATTTATTAACCCTTTTGATGGAGTTTGCCTCTCAGGGTTGCTACTATGAATTTGTTTTTTAAAAATTTTATTTGAGAGAAACTTTGAGCATTTAATTCTACGTTGTCAGTTATTTTCTTTCGACACTTAAATGGGAACATTATATTATGTACTATTTTACATTGTTACTCTCAACGGACTACGTACTTGTCTTATTGCTGCTTGTGTTAAAAGTACTACTAGTTTTATCCCTCTATCTGCTTTGCAAATGTATGTCTTGGCTTTGTGCTTTAGGTTTATACAAACCCTTAAATATGTGGCTTTATATATTTTTTGTCATTTTGCAAATTCTCAGCCAGGAGCTATTACAAATATAGTTTCTGCTTTAGTTTCTCTCTCCTCCTCTTCTGACACTCTAATTACACATACACTTCTTATGCTCTATTTAGTATTTTCCTTGTGCTCTGATGGCACCACCCTGGATACTTTTACTACACCTCTTAGAGTTCACTAATTTTGTCTTCTGATATGTCCAATCTTCTACCAAATCTGTCACAAGTTAAAACTTTTATTTTTAATTTATACATGCTCCACTTAATAATTTTTTGTAAATTTTGATTTTGGGTGAATTTCTCATCTATTTAAAAATATTTTTATTATTGATTTAAGAGAAGAAGAGAAAGGGAGAGATAGAAACATCAATGGTGAGAGAGAATCATTGATTGGCTGTCTTCTGCACACTCCACACTGGGGATCTAGCTTGCAACCCAGGCATGTGCCCTGATGAGGAATTGAATCGTGACCTTCTGGTACACAGGTTGACGCCTTGCCACTGAGCCAGGCCAGCTGGGCCTCGTTTATTTTTGGGCCTAACACAGCTATTTTAAAGTCTATGACAGCTAACTCTAAGCTTGTTTTTACTGTTTCATTTCTGTTGCTATTGTTGTTTGTCTGTGTTTATGGTGTATGTGTATGTGCTTTGTGTGTATATGTATGCGTGTGTCTGTTTCTTGGTATACCTAGTAATTTTTGGTTGAATATCCTATGTTCTAGGTTTCTGATGCTATGATCCATCTTCCAGAGTGGTTTTAGACTTTCCTCTTATAGGCTGAGAAAGTTAGGGAAAAATTACCTTAATTTACTGGGTAATCATCTTATTAAAGGTTGAATGAGACTTTTTCTAAGATGCCACTCCTGTCTTTTTTCACTCTGGCTTTTAGAATGCAGCTCTCCAGAGATCCCAAATGAAAGGCTATGTATGTTGCTTCCTAAGAACCTTATTTTTTTAGCAGGTCCTAAACATTTTTTTTCTCTTTTGGAGAATGTGATTCCACAAAATTTAACTCTGCTCTTCAGATGATTTTTACTTAGATTTAAAGGCTCCTTTTCTAGGCAGTTTAAGAACTTGCCTAATGCCAAGAAGCAAAATTGTTGAATATCAAGTTTACATCTTTGAACTTCATTTTTCAATCATCTCTTGGTTCTACAAGTGTTGGTTTCTTTGACAGCCCTGACTGTTTTCTGTTTCTCTAGGTCTATGTAATTGACAAAAATTCTACTTTTTCTATAAGCTTCTTTGACCCTCACTCATGGGCTTTTGCCTTACTTCTTGGGATCCAGTGTAACACCAATAGATTAGCAACTATCCTAGGACAAAACTAGCTACTGAAATACAGATTCTTCTCTTTCTACATTTCCTACTTTACAACATCTTAGCCCCTCAAGTCCTGATTACTTGGCAGTTCACAAATATCTTCAAACATATTTTAAAAATACTCAACCTGGATTTTTCTAAGTATTCTTGACTGGAGAATTGTTCTGTTTATAAGATGAATGCATCATAGCTCAAATCAAAAATTTTCAGGGAAAAAAAACAGTTTATGGAAGAGAAATATTCATTTCTGTTGTGGTGGTAGAAATTTATAGAACTAACAACAAACCAATTAAGACCTCCTGCTTAGGTGAGCAATTTTTATAGTTTTGTAATAATTATCTCTTTCCCAACTCCAAATTTAGAAGATTGTAACATTAAACAATCATACTACTAGTCTTCTTTCTTTTATCATATACCATCCTCAGTCCATGGAACATATGATTAAATATTTTATTATTAAAAAATCTTGGGGGCTGTAGCTAGTTTGGCTCAGTGGAAAGAATATCAGCCTGCGGATGAAGGGTCCTGGGTTCAATTCTGATCAAGGGCACGTGCCTGAGTTGTGGGCTTGATCCCCAGTAGGGAGCGTGCAAGAGGCAACCAACCCATGATTCTCTCTCATCATCGATGTTTCTATCTCTCTCTACCTTCCTCTCTGAAATCAATAAAAATATATTAAAAAAAAAAATCATGGAGAATTGTTCTTTCTTTTGTGGCTAAAGGGTTTTTATCTAAGGCTAATGTACTTATGCTGAAAACATTCCACTCAGTCATATACTTCTGGCTTACATTTTAAGGTCCTTCCTATCTCTTACTTCTTCTGAACTCTTTTTATTAACTATTATTATAAACAATATATTTCAGTCTCAGTCCATTAACAACTTCTAAGGTCCTTCACCTTATTTACATTGGTTCAAGCACAAAAAAGTACATTATTTTTTTTATTTTAATTTTTCCTTTTTCATTGAATTTATTGGGGTGACATTTGTTAATAAAATTATATAGATTTAAGGTGAATAATTCTATAATGCATCATTTGTATATTGTATTGTATGTTCACCACCCTAAGTCAAGTGCTTTTTAAATTTGGGATTTATTTGGCAAAGAGAATACAAAGATACCAAAGGGGTAATAATCAGAGGTATGACTAATTATAAGACAGAGATTCATGTTAAAATTGGGCCATAACGATCATTTGGTTGACTTTAGAATTATTAGATACTAATAAATCTCTAAAACATTGTACAGAACCTGGTCTCCTATTTTTTTTTTGTACAAGGAGATACCTATTTAATAGGTAGAAATAGTTCTTATTAGCATTGAGAGCTCAAAATAATAAAGAGATTATTAGTTTGAAAGTCTCCAAATCTTTAGAGAACTTTTCAAATGATTCAAATGATTCTATGATCATTGATTACCTATGGAAATTTTATTTTCAGAGATTGTGATGATAAGAAATTAATTGAAGGCTTTCAATACTATATATAAGTATACATACATTTTCCAATACTCTGTATCAAACGCCATCCTTTGATTATTAATACTCAGTGAAAATTTTCCATTCTAATTATTTTCCTCCTATATATAAAAAATCTAATCTAATAAAAGAGTAATATGGAAATTAACCATCACTCCAAGACACCTAAGCCATGCCCACCAGTCATCCATGCCCACCAGCCAATCAGAGTGGCTGTATGCATATGAACCCAGCGAAGATGGCAGCCAGCAGCCATGGAGCTAGAACAAACAGGAGGCTTCCGTTGTACCAGCCATGGAGGAAACTGCCTGCCTAGGCCAGCTAGGCCTCTGCTCAAGGCAACAAAGTTTTGATTATAGAAGCTACGGAGCAGAAGCAAACAGGAGGCTTCGTTGCCTGCCTAGGCCTCCACTCAAGTCAACAAAGTTTCAATTATAGAAGATAGATAAACCCCAGAAACCTGATTGCAGCCAGCCTTGCTGGGACATTGGGTCAGTGGGAGCTGTGGGTAGCCTGAAAATGGCCCTTAGCCCCTCACCCAGGCTGGCCACACCTCCATGGGGTGAGGGTTCCCACTGGGGTCCTTGGCCAGCCTGCAAACAGCCATCAGCTCCTCACCCAGCTGGCCAGGCACACCAGCAGGTGGACATCCCCCAAGGGATCCCAGACTGCAAGAGGGCACAGGCTGGGCTGAGGGGACTCCCTCCCTCCCCAGTGTACAAATTTTTATGCACCGGGCCCCTAATAGTTTAATAAAGTTAAAAGACACATCCTATAAGGAACAAAGAAATACATCTATGGCAAAAGTATCTACAAAATCAGTCTGGGTACATTGATGTTTATGTCACTTACCTTATAGACACACTTAATTCTTTTTAATTGGAAAACTAGTTCTCTGTTATACTAGTAAACATCTCAAAGACTTATGGTTTTTATATATAAATAAATAAATAAATAAATAAATAAATAAATAAAAGAAAACAGCTCAATTTTTTGGTGATGATATGTGATGACAAGCTATTGTAGCAAAAAGCAATATTTGGGGCTTAACATTCCCATGGAGACTACACTTAGGAAACATTGTGTGATATAATGAAGGATAAACACCCCTTTTCTCTGCCAGCAGTCCTAGGGCATTTGTAATCCCAAGTTTTGAATAGTTTTTAAAGGCAAGCAAAAATTATTTTTGTTTTAAGATAGAGCATCTATTTATATCTACCAAGTTTTTCTTTGTGCCTGCATTTATTGCCCCTTAGAAGTGCATGAGAAATAGCATTGAAGTAGATAAAACCCATTGTGAAGACACATTTATTTTTCCACTGAACATGTGTTTAACAAGTGAATTTCAACTTCTTTATTCAGAAGTTGGATTAACTGTGTAAAGCCCTGTCTGAACACTGCCTTGACTGTCTGCATTTTATTAATATGTGATTAAGTAAATGTTGACTGAGCCAGGGCTCAGACTGGAAGATCCTTAGCGAAATAATAAGGACACCAAACGTGGTTTATGTAACAGAATGAAACTAAACACATTTCGTTTTCCAGAGGTTAACACACAGGATTTTGAAGAAGAAAGTCACATAATTGTATATAAGTCCTGCTTCCTGGTTTTATTATAGATTGAAATTGCCCGAGATAGATTCAGTATTCAAAGAATTTCCTGTGGCATGAACATGACTGGAAAAATAATTTTCAACGTTAAATGTGGTGAACTGCTGAACTTTGTTAATACTTTTTGCAGCATTCAATTTAATTTTAATAAATTGCATGGCTCTGGCAATAGAGGGAAGTCTAAAGATTGAAAGCGTGAATAGGTCACAGGAAAAGCTGGTTTGCCAGTGCAAGCCGGTTAAAACACTAACTAGAAAATGAGGCAGGAAAAAAACAGTTTAAAAAATATTGTGAGTATCTCTGGTTGAAAAGAAGTAATGTGACAAACAGGAAATTACAAAGAATAACAATTTTGACTGCAGTGGAAATCACGACTTAGGTAGCCACATTTCATACCAAATGCCGAATATTTTCCCGGAATTTAAAGGAAAAGTATCCAGATGTCTAAACATTCCACTCAATGAAGCTTTTATTTGGAGTTTGGCAAGTCTTCAGAAAACTTGTAGTCAAGTTTAGTTGAAATACTTTTTCCAGCCTATTTACATAATTTCATATGTCTTTTTAAGCTTCTGCATTACATATTTTTTTTAGCAGGGACCTTATTTAAATGTAGGCTTTCTGCAAACCTTATATTTGTTTTCATGAATTGTTATATTGCTTCCCATCACATGCTTCATGGATCAAGTCGGTACTCAAACCTGTGAACAACTACAAACAACAGTGAGGACAAACCTACATAATGTTACCATTAAGTTGTCCATTGAGTGACTCCACATACTGCTCTCAAAAAGGTACAAAGTTCCCTCCAAGGAAGGAGATGCTCTCTTATTTACAGATTTGACATGAACATGTTATTTTTAAGATTTAAAAATACTATATAAATAATATTTGCTTTATGGATATATTATTTTAGTTAAGTAATTACATGATAAAACTCCCTTATAAAATTTTTGTCATAAAAGTATAAAAATCCCAAAACCTAGCAGGTGCTCAATAAATGATTTCAGGAACAGCAATAGAAATGGCAACTAACTAATTTATTTGTATCACCTCGTTAATATTTAATAACTGGCTAGCCTTTGTATTAGATACTATAATCATGCCAGTATCTAACATGAAGAAACGTAGTCATATTGAGTTTAGTGCTGTGACCAAGGTCACGACATCAGTAAAATTTAGCCCTAACCAGTTTGGCTCAATGGACAGAATGTCGGCCTGCAGACTGAAGAGTTGCAGGTTCAATTCCAGTCAAGGGCATGTATCTTGGATATGGGGCACATCCACAGTTGGGGATGTGCAGGAGGCAGCTGATCGAGTTTCTCTTTCATCGATGTTTCTGATTCTCTATCCCTCTCCCTTCTACTCTGTAAAAATATCAATAAAATATATTTAAAAAATTAAAATGATTATCCACATTGATTTACTATGACTTTAGAGATTTTATATTTAATCACTCTAATTAAAAAGTAGGGAAAAATGCCAGGCCACTGTGGCTCTATGGTTGAGTATTGACCTATGAATCAGGAGTCCACGGTTTAATTGCAGTTCAGGACACATGCCTGGGTTGCAGGCTCGATCCCCAGTAGGGGGCGTGCAAGAGGCAGCTGATCAATGATTCTCTCTCATCATTGATGTTTCTCTCTTCCTCTCTCCCTTCCTCTCTGAAATCAATAAAAAATATCAGCCAACAAACCAAATTAGGTGGGCATATGACAGTGATTGCAGGAACCACATTCATATATTCAGGGATCCATGCAAGAAGCATTTCGTAGGTAACACTAGGAAGGGGCAAAACAGAAGCCGAATAAACAGTTCCCGATGTTGGGGAGGTGAGCTGAGATGGCAAGTATGAGAGTTGAGTTTTTAGTTACAAGCAGCAGAAACTGGTGGCTTCTTCAATCAGAAAAGAAATGAGTTGGAAGCCTACTGTGCAGTTCACAGATGCCTTGGGAATGCCGGACACCGTGGTAACAAATGGTCAGGAACAAAGAAGACTATGCAGATACAGTCATAGCCAGAGCAAGTCCCCTGAGGACACCCTGCTGTCACTTGGACACTGCAACATAGACCATGAATGAAAGGGCCCTGGTGCTACACTGGGGCTTCGGCACAGCTGAACCTGGGTGCCGCTGGTGCTCTTGCCAGACAGGGATCGTCACCGCCTGTTGCTTTGCATGTCTGCTTTGAAGCTTGGATGGCTGATCCTTCCTACCATGTCATATGGAGTATTTGTAAAGAAGCCTGGAAGAAAAAAAGAATATACTAGTATAGTGTATCAGTTGGGGTTTAACCAGAAGAAGCAGGAGGAGAGACATCTGAATACATATATCTGAGTGTTTGTGTGAGTGTATTTATTACAGTACAGGGTTGGCTGAGTAAACCCAAGTCTACAAGCAAATGGTCAGGATGGAAAGATCCAGAGGATCCAAGAGAGAGAAAATTACCATTCCAGCTGTGGCTTGCAGTCCCTAAATTTCAAGGACTTACTTTTTTTTTAAAAATCTCATGCTGCATTTACTCGGGCCCAATCAGCATAATCTTCAGCCTTCTCTCGTCATCCTGTCCCACCTCACCTGGAGGGGGCAGGGAAGGTAACTGAGAAGAACTACTGTCGGTCACAGAGCAAAGGACACAGGCTCACTGAGCCCAAAGACCTACCCGCAGGATTTTTGAGCACTTCCCCGCCCCGAGACCTTGCCCGATGGCCTCTTGTTAGCCTGAATGGCATGTTAGCCCCTTGGAATATAATTTCAAAAATTTTTACAACCTACCTCACACAATGATTTATTATGTAGCTGTGGAGAAATGTCTTTATCCAATGATTCAAACACACACACATGCTTCCAACCCTCTAAGACAGTACTTTGTGGCCTGAATTTTACTCCATATTTTATTTCTATTCAACAAAGGAAGTAAGTATTTATCCCTTTTCAGACACCGGGGGAGTACAGGACCCAGCGGAGTAATTTTAGGCTAAGTATTATATTGCTTTAATATCAATAGGATGAGGATAGTTTCTTAGGGGAAGTTACAGTTTTATGACAAAAACATTAAAAATCAAAACTGCACTCCCTGTGAAGGCCTGAGACTTGTTTTCCTATCTAGTGTCATCTCCAAAGAAGCCTTGTCTCCTCCCGTTACTTCCTCCATTAGCTATTTGCTCCAGGCAATGGCTCTTTTCCATTTCAACCCGCTTTAGAGTTACGATCGTAATATTACGTGTTTACCTGAGAGAAACAAGAGGAAAACCAGTTGCCTTCCTGAAAATTGGAGTGATTATTTCAGTTAACCAGGCAATCCTGTATGTCTCAGCTGTCTTATCTTTAAAATGGGAGCACTCCAAGTTGGTCCGAGGGTTGTGGGTTATTGTTAAGCTGATTAACAAAATGGGAGCACTCCTTTTAGAGAAGGTGTTGGGATTTAGATGGCACCAAATAATTTGTACATCATCTAGAGAAAACACTTTCAGAATTGCCCTATTCTCAGATGGAAACCCATGACTGACATTCGTCCAGCTTTTCGACGCTGGGTGGTTTCCTGCTTCCTGCTTTTGTTCTCCCCATCCTCCTGTGGGGGACCTAACTGTAGTTAGTGCCATGACTCTGTCAACGTGTTATGCCTTTTTTAGATTATCACTGGTTTGGTGGTGCACAGGGTGCTGCCACATGGCCACGGTTCAACGGTGCCACATGGACCACAAGAGAAAATGGAACGGAGAAGTTTATTACTTACAGGTCCTGCAAAAGGACCAGAAGAGATAATGAAACAGAGAAGTTTATTACTGACAGGCCCTGCCTGCAGTACACACATGCCAACAGAGCCACGTGGGGAGGCCAAGCAGAGAGCAGGTAGGGAGGGATGCAGACCCAGGGCACGTGCCTTTATTAGGGTCCATGGGTGGGACATTTAGGGGTTCGTAGGCTAACAAAGGATTGGTCAGTTCAAACCCAAGAGAGCGGGGTTTGGGAAGGCTACAGGGTTGGGGGGGTGTTGTCTAAGGGACTCACAAGGAGAACTCCCTAGGCAAGGGGGAGACCATTGATCACAGGGCTGTTGAAGAAGCTGTATCAGGGACTTGACGTTGGCTTCTGACTTTGCAGGCTAGTGTCTAGGCCATGCAGTTTCATAAGGAGACCAGTGTCAGCTTAAGGCCCTTGCAGGTTGCATGGCCAAACAAAATGGAAGCCAAAGCAGCAAGGCCATGGAGAAGTTTAGCCAGACTAATAGCATGAGGTGTTCTCACATTAAGTTCCAGGAACATTTGCTGTGTCTCGATTAAATTTCTCAGTTTTTACTTGGAGGTGCAAGTCTGCTCAGGTAAATGGAACATTTTGTTGTTCCCATCATCACCCTACCATCCCCACCACTTTCATATCCATAAGCAACTATTGTGCAATCAAAGACATGCTTAATGCTTTTTGGATCCATTTGGGTTGCTGTTGCCACCCATCTTTGACTTATGCTTATTTTTTTTCTAGTATCACAACATAAGTTAGCATAAGTAGAATCACGTTTTCTCCAGTCTTTACTCATAGACCTTCTGGATTTTGTATACCATAAGTAGAGAAGAAGATTTCTAGAAAAAGAAATATTTCTTTAAGTAGCAATATTTTATTTTTATTTTTAATATAAACTTATTAGATGGCATTGATATATAGCTACAGAAATGGATTCTTCAAGAAGCTAGGGCAACTTACCCAAGATAGCCCAGCAAACAGTCTACCAACCCTGATTCAAGCCCAACTTTTATATCAATAATTAATCCTAAGCACGGCACTACACACTCTTCTATTCTGGATTGCTTTCATTTACAATCTGGGGGGATTGGGCAGAAGGTACGTGAAGAGAGCAGAGATGGCAGATAGAGCTCCTTTCCCCGCACGTGTCTCAATGTCAGGTATGCTTCTTGCAAAGTGATTGGTAGTAGTCCACCAAAATGTCTATTTTCTTAATGTGACATAAACATAAGCAAGGGCATAGGTGTTTGACCTCTTCAAGGGCTTCTTTTCTTTCAGACCTTTATCAATTTTTCATATCATGAATGCCATAAAGGTATATTATTCATTTTATAAGATTAAATAAAGAATAATGGGGACATGTTATATAACTGCTTCAGACATTTAATGACAATTATGTATTTAAGATGATGAATGGAGAACAACAAAGCCACATTCATATGTGAATGTTGGGCAGTTCACCATTTCTCCTGATGGTGAAGAGACTTAGCTCAGGTTAAGGAGAATGCAGTTAAAATTCATACTTCACCTACACCATCAAGGGACTGAAATTACATGAATTCCTAGAGTTTTTTTGATTCTGTCAGAGACCAGTGAAAGACCAGTACTAGAACTAAAGTCTTGGCCATACTATGCAGTCTCAGTGAACCACAAGAAGGGTTCCTGTACAGTTGTACAGTTGTATATGAAGTGCACCATGGGCTAGAATTGTATTATCCCCCAATTCTCATCCACCTGGAATCTCTGCACGTGACCTAATTTGGGATTACGGTATTTACAGATGTAATCAAGTTAAGATGAGTCCATACTAGATTAGGATGGGCCCTAACTCCAATATGAATGATGCCTTTATAAGAAGAAGAAAATTTGGACACAGACACAGAGAATGGGAGAGGAGAATACCATTTGATGACACAGAGACATACACAGGAAAGAACACCAAGAAGCCAAGGGTCGCCAGCAGTCTCTACAGTATAGGAAGAGGAAGAAAGGAATGCTCTGTGGAGACTTTGAAGAGAGAACACAACCCTGCCGCCACCTTCATTTTGGACTACTAGCCTCCAGAACAGTGAGAGAATACATTTATGTTGTTTTAGTCATCAGATTTATGGCCATTTGTTCCAGCAGCCCTAGGAGGTTAACATAGCACCTGTGAAGATACAGTAGAAAGGGAACTTGCCACCGAAGCATGATATAACCTTGAAGATCAAAGGCAGAAATCAATTAATGGTTATTTAGTGATCAAGTGGGAGTCCAAATCAGATTTCAAAAATTTCATTCCCTTGAAAAAATTTACGCTCTATCAGGATACAGAGTCTCAAGCAATTTTAGCCGAAGGACTTCTTATCAAAATGTTTATATACCACCTGGCCTGTATGGCTCAGTGGTTTAACATCAACCTGTAAACTAGGAGTTGATGGTTGGATTTCTGGTCAGGGCACATGCCCAGAGTTGCAGGCTTGATGCCAATAGGAGGTGTGCAGAGGGCAATCAATCAATGATTCTCTCTCATCCTTGTTTCTTTCTCTCCCTCTCCCTCTCAAGTCAATAAAATATATACTTAAAAAAGTGTTAGAGTAGAATAATAAAAGGATATTTAGTTTAAACTATAAAATTGAATTCTGCCATTTATATGAATGATGTATTTCTTTTTTTAAAACTATATTTTATTGATTTTTTACAGAGAGGAAGGGAGAGGGATAGAGAGTTAGAAACATCAATGAGAGAGAAACATTGATCAGCTGCCTCCTGCACACCCCCAACTGGGGATGTGCCCGCAACCAAGGCACATGCGCTTGACCGGAATCGAACCTGGGACCCTTGAGTCCGAGTCCGCAGGCCGACCCTCTATCCACTGAGCCACACCAGTCAGGGCTGAATGATGTATTTCTGGACATCAGGTTCAAATGCTTCATTTTGACGAAGTTACTTTGTGTCAGCTTAGCTGTAGAAATTCACAACTTCAGTGGAAAATTATGTCATTTCAAGAGTGTTTAGGACCAATAATAAATTTTAACTATTTTATTCTTCATCTAAAACTTTTATTGTCTTTATTTTAAAGGGACTACTACTCTTTCAGTGTCCTAAAAACTGAACATAGTTTGAGGTGTAATTTGTATTATTTCACAACTGACCAAAGAAGATGATTAATTTGTAAATATGTTACCATATTGCATCATCCATAATTTAAATTATTTTTCTTTACTTTTTCAACAAACATATAAACATATCTAGTTTTTACTAACCAGTGCCTGTTTATGTGAGAATTAATATATTGTTGCCAAGCTTTCTATGAGAAGACACCACTCTCATTGATGTGCTGTTAGTAACATTTCTTATTTTTTCTCTGTCATAAATTATACCTTATTCTCTTATACATAGAAAATAGGCAGTCAACTGACAATTCTGAAAAAGAGCCCTAAACGTGCAAATCAAAGACATTTTTTAAATCTGTTTTTCACTATCCGTGGATCCCTTTCGACTTCTTCTATTTGTTATTTTTGGGATTCTTTCTTTGCTTTCACTCTGTTTAGCAGTCCTTTAAATATAAAGCATGTAAAGACATTTTTAAAAGTAAAAACAAATAAACATTTTTAAATGACTAGGAAAATTTTACCGTCAACAGCGTCTTTCTTGCAGGAAAAAGAAATTGGGAGGTAAAAATGAGTAACTAGTTATGGCTTTAAGCAAGGAAGCAAACAGAAACAGCTTTGGCGGCTTGAGAGGAGAAAAGGGTTTATAGAAAGACTAAAGAAGGGGTAGGAGGCTTGAAGTTAGGATGACGTAGGATTTCCAGGATTCAGGCTCAGCTGTCCTTATTTCTCCTTCAATGACCTGCTGCTTTCTGAAGTTTATTGAAGATTAGTTGGACTTGTGACTAAAGTTAACTAGTTAATTTGCCTAATTTTCTAACTCGGCTCACTCAGTTCCTGGAGTTATTCCTACCTTCTCTTGCACAAGAATTGACAGCTTTGCCATTAGGAACCCTTTTCCTTTGGGCCTTTGTGGTGATACCTGAATATTCACATCTCATGTGTGGAGTGCGGTGGAAGGCAGACAATGAGACTGTACTTTGTTGCTAGGGGTTTCAGGATTCCGTATCACAACTTCCACATGCTTATCAGAATCATTCATTAGCACCACAGGCCTCAACGTTTCCTCGCTGGCCTTTAATACCAACGGAAGACACAGCCATTTATTTGCCTTATACAGCCACACAAATCTGCAGGCAAGGCGTGCCTTGCCCTATGCTTCTCCTGCAAACTTGGGTCACTCCCACCGTCATGCATTCAGGAATGGGGACTGAAAGTGCTAGACATCAATGAAGCATTCAGCCCCTCAGGGCACGGACTTGTCTGAAACTCCCCCAGGTTACTCCTGCTAAAAAAGGACTTGGGAAAAGGGACTTGATCAACCACCTTCTTGTTTGACATGTTTAAACTTAATGCCCCCTTGCTACAATTTAGCATGTCTTCCAGTCTCAACTTGAGGGCAAATTGCAAACATCTGCTTAGTGTTTCAGAGTCATACGACTGAGAGTTGTTAGTGGTTGGCAGTAAGGAGAAATTCTTCAGCTAGGCCTCAATATATTTTCAAAGACTGTATTGAGTGTATTGTTGTGACTTGTCTGAAAGGCTTAACTGGAAATTTAAAAACATAATAGTTCTCTATTGTGTAATGAATTATTTAATTAATCTCTTTTAAACAAATTTTACAATGAAAGAACTTCCTCAAGGAATAAGAGAGAAGGGCACTGTAGGCAAGAGAGGAAGAAAGCAAGAGTCTGAGGGGTAGGGATAAAATGTTGATGTTGCTTGCAGACAGAGCTAAATGGGTGGATGCTACTGAATTAGCCTCTGGAGATGGCAGTTTAATAATGACATATACGTTACCAGATGTAAAGTACAAAAGGAAATATCAAAAGAAAAATTGTACATAATAAAAAAAACTGAGTTTTGTTCAAGATCTATCATAGCTAAAAGGTAATTTTTGTCCATAATTCTTGTATTCTTGATGGATACCTTTTAATTAGGTTCCATTTATATAATCATGGGCGTCTAGCAAAAACACAAACCAATAAACAAACATGAGCAGTAGTTCTTGATTTCTTGGATAAGTGGATATTATATATCTAACAAATATAATTTTATAACCCTAACTGGTTTGGCTCAGTGGATAGAGCGTCGGCCTGCGGACTCAAAGGTCCCGGGTTCAATTCCAGTCAAGGGCATGTACCTTGGTTGCTGGCACATCTCCAGTGGGGAGTGTGCAGGAGGCAGCTGATCAATGTTTCTCTCTCATTGATGTTCCTAACTCTCTATCCCTCTCCTTTACTCTCTGTAAAAAATCAATAAAATATATATATATATATATATATATATATATATATATATATATATAATTTTATAGACTCCAACCACATAAAGGTATATAAATGTATGCTCTTGAATATAAATTGTGGGAATTATATATGCTATGACATTTTTTCATCTCTTCAGCCAGTGAAGAATTTTATTTTAAAATTTTTAAATTTTATTAAATGTGTTCTTTTGGGTTTTTTTTAGAAAAGCATTATGAAGATAAAATAACTCACTGGAAGAGCTTAGCATAGTTCTAGCACATGGGTAAAATGAGTGGTGAGCATTTTTATTCATGAAGGAACACCTTTTTATATCCTTATATCCCTAAGCCTGACCTTTGAATAAGGTAGGTGCTCATTGCATGTTTTTACATGACTTATAATGAATATCTTCTAATGTTTTTCAGAAAACAGTCAGGATATTAAGAGTAAGTTTCTACAACAGTATTGAATTTTAAAGCTCTGCAGAAAAGGATAAAGTCAAGGCAAGCCCTGGGTGTGTCCCTGGTGTTTTCAGTGGCAGCTGCCTTAGAAATGTAAAATCTGGGAAGGTAGGACTCCACATACTGCAAGCTTGGAACGCACTTCCACTACCTAAACTCATCCTGCTTCATCTGGGCAGGTAATTTTCAAACTTAGACCAAGCCAAACAAGTCCTAACAGGAAAACTATCTGCTCAACTTATGTCTTTGAAAATTTGTTCCCCATATATATTATTTACCTTATAAAAATGAAAATCTGCAAAGAGATACATTATCTTCTTATTAATTCAATAGTAGTGCAATGCTTACAAAAGGACCGTGTTTAACTCTGACCATCATTCAGAAAACATAGCTTAAAAGCTTGGAAAGTTCTCAAGAAGAGCATACAAATGATTTAATATGATTTGTGTGGGAATTTCTATCATTTTTAAAAATTTGTGCTTATTTAGATAAAAGGCTAGGGCCTTTAAGCTTGGGAAAGTCTGGAAAAAAAGAAGTCTTCCTTTTATAATTACAAATATAAAGTCATTATAATACATTTAAATAATACAGAAATATTTGCACCAAATCATGAGCCTTCTTTCAGTTTTCCAATCCCCTCCCCAAAAGTAACCACTGTTTAAAGTTGATATATGTATTTTATAGCCTTTATATCTTTAAATCTTTTATGTCATTACTATGATTTAACACATTATTTTAATACAGGTCGTAATGAGCACCTTCATTCCCATTGAGGAGTCCTTAAAATAAACACATAAAATGATATAGGAAAATGTTCCCTGATTAATAAGTTCATACCTAGGACCTTGGATAGAGTTCAAGTGTGGTTTGTAGGAACCTCAGGAAGGAAGGCATGTATCTAGGAAAGAAAATTCCCTCTCCAATTTGATTTTGACACTTCATTATCATCACCACTTATGTCAACCTCCTCTTTAATGTTGCAAAATTTTAAGAAGATAAAAATGTGAATTTCTCTTCTAAAAATTTGGAAGATCTTTGTTTTCCTTAGAATTAGAGTTGAAATCTGTATCCTGGCTATGAAAAGCACTTCCCTTGAGGTCTCATGTGGTTAAAATAAAGGTTACTCAAACTCCTTGGCAAATACTAATATTGTATAATTTTTGGTCCTTTAACTAAAAGCCAAGAGAAAAATAAGAAAACATCAACAGAGCTATTCTAGTTGGTCCCATTTCTCTTGCCAGTCTATTTCTTTCTTGGCCATTGCTGTCAATCAAATATAATTGTGAAATTGCCTCATAGATGGATATAAATTGAGACTAGTTTGAAACTCATTTTCTCTTCCAGCCCTTTCTGACAATTCAACTCGGTGCCATTTCTTGGACATACAATGGACAGCAACCCTTTATTTAAAGGCCATCTGGTCATCAATATAATTTGATTCTCATCTACAGAGGCTGTGTGTGTGTGTGTGTGTGTGTGTGTGTGTTCAGATTAATATTGAAGGCCTAAGCACATGAATGATCATCAGCAGAAATAGTAAAGGAAGTTTAATGAGGAGATTATAATCAGAAAATTCAATAATGGGAAACTTGCTTAATGAGGACATTGGTGCCAAACTACATTATTCATAAGACATTCTGATTAGAGACAAATGCTAAATGAAACATACATTCCTTGGTGGAAGTCTTCATTTACATTTCAAATAAATACTATTACTCCAACCTTTGCCTGAGAAAATGAGTCTTCGTACTGAATAACGAAAGACACTCCCTGCAAAGAAAATGGTGTACCAAATATATTGTTAAATAATAAATGGAAAACTCGAGTACATTTTCTTAATTTTAAGAGTTAAAGTTCATTGTATATCCAAAGCAAGACACATTTTTCACCCCCCTCCTAAATGTACTAAATTCAGGATCTTTGTCCATGAAATAAAACATGGCTATAAATGGGATTACACACTCACCCTTTTATTACATTCTAATAGCTCCCCTTCTTTTTTATAAGAGTCAAACAGCCCAAATGATTAAAGCAAAGTGATAATGAGGCCTGGACTATGGATCATAGCTTTTCTCATTAGAGTTTTTGGCCATGAAATGGAATCTTGGCCTTGGCTGGCCATGTCACAAATACTACAAAGTTAAGATGAATTACCTCAGAACAATTATTCTTAATGAGCGTGTGTGTGTGTTGTATGTGTGCAGCACTATGCTTATCACTATCACCTGTGGAAATGTTCGCAGTATAGCTCTCCTTTGGATGTGGAACATGAGCTAAGGATGGTTACTATAGGTTGAGAGCTTCCTGCAGAAAGTCTTGTAGTTTGAGTTGCAAACACCTGGGAGAGGAGAAGCATAGATGTAAAACTCCAAGCATTGCTGATACTTTTGTACAATCCAACAACTAAAAAGAATCTATAGAGTAAAAAGATATTTTTTGAATGGAGCATAAACTGATAGATCGACTTTCGAGGGGAAAGTGATTGGCTTTGTGCAGAGAAAAACGTAAGCACTGGAAATCCCTCTTTGGTGGGACACAGAAAGAGAAAGAGCTGAAATAATTTTAAAGTTGAAGAAGAAAAAATAGACTAGGTTAAACTCTTTTGTACCTGATTTTCTCTGGTCTATCAGTAACCACTGTAATGTTTTCCAGAAAATAAAAATATATTTGAGAAAAAAAATTAAGGGATTTATAAATAACTACCTATGGTCAGTGGTTGACATTAGACTTTGAGAGAAAAGATCTTAGGGGAATTTTGACTCATATTTTTATCCTAGGAGACTAAGTGGTCACGTGAGACTTATGTGGCTAGTTTGAAAACCATGTCAATGTCATCCTTCCCTGTACCCAATCCTTGACTTCTGATGAAAGACATTTAGATGTAGGTGTGTCACACAAAGGTTAGTATTCACATAAACGGAATCTTGCACAGTAGTAAATTTATATTAAAGATGCACACGCTAAGGATATGGATGAAGCAGAAAGACATGCAGAGCACTCACTCTATACAGTCCTTCAGGTCCATCTTTCCTGGAAGGGTCTCCCACTCTCCAACTGTATATTTGGGTGCTACAGAGGTTTTTAGGTTAATTTACAAAAAAGTTAGGATGAATGTCATTTTGAAACATCTCCGTTTCATACCACAGAGATTTGTATAGTTTGTGTGATATTCTCCAGTAAGCCATGCCCCATAAGCCCACAAATCATAGGTTTCTCTATTGTAAGCAATCCCAAACCAGCTCATTCTGCAAAGAGCATTTCCCATGTCATGACTTTCCCAGCAAATACCTTTAGTTTATCTATCAGGAGGACAGTTATCAGCATGTTTACAGAGTCCATCTATCTGCCTTCTGCCTTTCCAAGGAAGCAGGTCCCCAGTAATCAGAAGAGGATGGCTATTTTTAATTCCTTTCTACCCAGTAGGTTCAAGTTCTAATGAATACATCTTTTGTTTTAATCGTGGAGTAATGGATATATTAGCATTGTCCCTCCTTCTTGTACCACTAAACCTGCTTTATACATATTGTGGCCTGTTACTGCTGCTATACTTTAAAACTCAGAAGGACCCTCATACAGGTAGAATATTGCAAGGAAATTGCGATATTTTCTAAAGAATTATGAATTGGTACCCTTCTGAATTTGAAAGTGGTACATTGATACATTTAGATTTCTCACAGACACTATCGTCAGCCGAGTTAGGTGTCTGGCCAGCTTTGAGCTTTCAATTTTGTGGCACCATTCTGGTGGTAACACCAGATAAAACTAACCATATTTTTGAATTGTAGTGTGTGTGTGGCATATTTGTCTATGGAAATGCTGTTACTTCCTGACCCACCATTAAAATATGCTTATTTTGTGACTCATATCCTTAGAGTCAAGAGCTCCCATAGCAGTCTCATTTGATTTATTAACATGTTTTTAAATTTTTATTTTGTGATTTTAGAGCAAGAGAGACAGGGAGAGGGAGAGAGGAACATCAATTTGTTGTTCTACTCATTTATGAAGTCATTGGCATATTGGGATGATGCTCTAGCCAATTGAGCTGCTTGGCCAGGGCAGTTCATTAGATGTTAATGGATGAAGCAGTTACATCTCCCAGATAAAAATTTCTGGGACCTTAGATTAAGTAATTTAGTAAAATTAAGTAATTTAGTAAAAAATTTATTTCAAACAGTGGATTGCTATAGTTTAGCCACAAGTCTGTGTGTGTGTGTGTGTGTGTGTGTGTTGTTTAACTACTCATTCTAATAGATTACAAATTGCATTTATTTCTCAGAAAACAAATGCTAAATGCTTTCCTGACCTAACAAGCTATTTAAAATGAGGCATTTGTCCTTATCTATGCATTTTTAGTTATTCTGTAAAAAAATCATTTATTTTTCTCAATCATCCAGCAGATGAGAAAGCTGCTTTCTTAAGTTACATCTACATTGAGCGATGCATGTATTCTATGCAAATTATGTTTTAATAGTTCTGAGCAAGATATAAATGGATTGGAATGAACATTTATTCCTCCAGTCATTTCCTAGAACACACAATACTCACAGCCATAATTTGATATGAATAATGCTGATATTAATTATTAGTGCTATTGTTTTAATTGAGTACAGAGTATGATGGCACTTATCCAGATGTTCATCAACTGCGTATAATAATTGTTTGGCAACATGCTCTATTAAGTGACATGCTCACTATTGATTCCTATGATACTCATTGTTAGAATATGAATCATGCTGAATTGTTTTGGTATTCATGTGGATTAAAAGCTAATGCTACAGGAATGCTATTGTAATTTGCCAGAGCATTAATTATTACTACAGTGCAAATAGGAACAGATACGTTACATACAGAAATGAGGTGGGGGAAGCCATGAATATAAACTTCCAAATTATACCCCTTTCCATTTTGATGGCTGGTAATTTCATGGATGGGAAGTAGCTGCCAAGTATGGAAGGTGCCCCACATAATCAATACACAGCTCTGCCATCCAGTGGGTTATAAGAGACTTTAAAACCTAGGGTCCTAAAAATTAATGCTAACTCAGGAAGTTCATCTCAACCAAAGGTCCTTGCCTTACTAACCTTCAGAGATCCCCTGTGTTTTAAATACCTCAGTGGAATACCATCCTTGCAGTATGCTATCAATAGAGAGATTCCTAGGGGACACTAGTCACTATTTTGCAATCACTCAGGTATATAATGTGAGGTCACATAAGTAGTACTGAGATGAGCAATTACAACTACATAAATAAGACAATGTCTAATTTAGGAAGTTTGATTGAGTTCAGCAGGGTGCTGCAGAGGTTCAAGTGATGACCATGGGCCTGATAGCCCCATCTCTGGCCTCAGATCCCATGAGCTTGGGCAATTTGATTAAACTCACTGTGTTTCAGTGGTTTTATCTCCCTAGTGGGAATACTATCACTCAGGCCTATGAGAAGAGGAGTATATCCGAGTCTTTCTTTTGAGACCTTTCAGCTAAGTCCTCCAATTAAAATCTATCACCTTGGATTAATCTTTCCAGGATATTTGCAGTCTAGCAGTCTTTTCTTTGTTTCATAATCTGATCCTTCTCTTGCTCCAGGGCATGTGAGTGCTGCTTTCTCTTTCTATGTATGTGTATGTGTATGTGTATGTGTATGTGTATGTGTATGTATATGTATATGTATGTGTGTACGTGTACGTATATGTATATGTGTATGTTTATATATGTATACTCAGCCCATACTCTAGTCTAATTTGGCATTTATCTTCTCTATGTTTGCATTATCCTCCCAAAAGTAACGATCATGAGGAGGACTTGGGCTTCCTGTGGTGAAAGCTGAGGTCTGAGCGAGATTTCTTTGTAAGGTATGCAGACTGTATTCCACGTTTTCCATTAACAGTTGATTACATTATTTTAAAACTGCTATTCCAAATACTGGGTTTTTAATGTGCCTTTTTATGTATTGTTTTCTGATACCCACAGCCCAGAAGGTCCCACTATGGCCACTTCCTCTGCCAGTTTTCTTTCACATTATTGACACACCTCCCAAGATGTGACCTGCAGTCATTTCATTTACTTTATGCTTCTTATCTTCTACCCACCTCCTAACACCAATCTATTAAAATCCTGGTCAGAAACGTACCTAGTGACCAGCTGAATGCCAAACCTAGCTTTTAAAAATCTATTACTATATTTTTTCCTAACACCTACATATTCTATGTATAAGACATATCAAACATATACAAAACACACCCATACTCTCAGCATCTAGATGGAAAAAAATAACTCTTATTAGTGAGTTCCCTCAAAGCATCAGTCAAGAATAAGACTGGAACCTCAGAGGGAAGGCAGGGGAGCGTGGGGGTTAGAAGAGATCAACCAAAGAAAAAGAACTTGTACACATCTATGCATAACCCATGGACACAGACAATAGGGTGGTAAAGGCCTGGGGCATCGGGTGGGAGTGGGCTAGAAGAGATTAATGGGGGTGGGGAAGGGGCCATATGTAATACTTTCAACAATAAAGATTTAAAAAGAGACTATAACTAAAGATACCCGGTTGCCTCAGAAGCTGAGTCACTGCTTTTCTGTTCTCACCACCAGCACCCTCATCAGCACTGCCAGCCCTGTGTGATTCAGGCTCCTATTTTCACACCACTAGTCCTGTTTTGTTTTTTTAATGCTGGAAACTGATTGTTTTGATGCTGGAAACTGATTGTTTTTAACCTACTTTGGTTGCTCTGAAAGGTCAGAGCTATGCACCCATTGTTTAAGTTGAAACATTGTTAATTACAGCAAATCCCCACTTGTTAATTGGATGTAAAATTCTTCCTTGGAATTTCCTGCCTAAGGATATGGTTGTTTTCTCAGAGACTCAATAAAAGGCTGGTGAGACGGAGGCATCAGTGGGCAATCTATCCTGGTGGAGGAAAGATGCCAGGCCTGGTCCCCCAGTTTCCAAATTGATTCTCTTCTAGTTTCTCTCTCTTCATTTTGTGTGCAGCCTCCTTCAGAACTCGAACCCTGAAGAGGAACCCTGAACCACGCTGGACGTGTAAGGGGCTCCAATATTTTAATATATATTTTATTGATTTTTTGCAGAGAGGAAGAGAGAGGGATAGAGAGTTAGAAACATCGATGAGAGAGAAACATCGATCAGCTGCCTCCTGTGCACCCCCTACTGGGGATGTGCCAGCAACCAAGGTACATGCCCTTGTACAGTCTGTCTTTTTTGGTGTTTTCAGACCATTGGCATTCAAGGCAATGAATGATATAATTGGATGAATATCTACCATATTTGTTTTCTATATGTTGTCCCTCTTTTTTGTTCCTAATTTTGTCGTTCACTCTTTTTTCTGCCTTGTGTGGTTTTAAGTATTTATGATTTTGTTTTCTCTCTTTATTTAAGAGTATCAATTACATTTCTTTTAGTGGTTGCCCTAAAGTTTGCAGTATACATTTACATTTAAAAACTAAAAAATACGCTTGCAAATCACACTATATGTTTCATATGTAGTAAGTACTGTATAATGCAACATAATTTTAATTCCTCCTCTGTCTTCCCTTTAGATCAGGGGTGGGGAATGTCCGGCCCACAAAATCCCTTGGCCTGGCCCTGATGGAGCATTAGGGGTGAGCTAATTAAGTGTCTGACCAAATATAGCAGGCTAATTTTTAAGTTGATAATTTTGTACAGCCTGTGAATGATATAAATATCCAAATGGCCCTCTCCCCTGCTTTAGGTCATTGCTATCATTCATTTCATAGATCTGTATCTATATCTATAACTATATCTATATATCTAGTTGCTATTATCATTTTAAACAAACTTTTATCTGTTTCTGACCTATATTCATATCCTTCTCGGTAAAGCATTTCTTCTTCTTTTTAAAATATATATTTTATTGATTTTTTACAGAGAGGAAAGGAGAAGGATAGAGAGTTAGAAACATCGATGAGAGAGAAACATTCATCAGCTGCCTCCTGCACACCCTCTACTGGGGATGTGCCCATAACCAAGGTACATGCCGTTGACTGGAATCGAACCTGGGACCTTTCAGTCTGCAGGCCGACGCTCTATCCACTGAGCCAGACCGGTCAGGGCAAGCATTTCTTCTTTCAATATATCTCCCACCGCAGGTCTATCAGCAACTAATTCCCCTGGTTTTCTTTTGCCTGAGAAAGTCTTTTTCCTTTACCTTTGAAGATAATTTTCCAGGTAAAGAGTCCTAGGTTTGGGGTGGTTTTTTTCTATCAACAATTTAAATATTCACTCCACCCTGCTCCTGGGTAGGAGGACTGTGTCCTAATTCAAAAGACAGCTGACCCTTGAGAAACAGGGGTTTGCCTGCACGTGTCCACCTCCACACACTTCATGACCAGGGAGCGCTGTGGGCCCCTGGCCTCTGAGGGTTTCACGTCTGACTATTCAACCAGTGGCGGATGGAAAACAGTTTTCTTCACATCCTCGACGGGTTTGCTCCCAGTTGCACATTCCCCATCAAAGAGAGGAAATGCTGGTTTGGATGCGGTTGGTGGAATCTGCAGACGCAAAGGGCCTACTGTAGGCTTAAGAGTTACACGCACTTTTTAGCTGCAGGTGAGGGTGGGCACTTCCAATTCCCTCCCGAATCAGTGGCTGAGGGATCAGCTGCAGCTCCTTCGCCCTCGCTCGCTGGACACGGGAGCAGGTGTTCCTAGCCGTTCGCCGGGAGAGCGTGGCTGTGCTCCGAGCACTGAACTCACCCAGGAGTGCGGGTCCCCCTTCCACCGGCTCCTCCTGGAGGTTTGCACTCCCAGGGTTAGCACCGAGGGTCCAGCACCTCCTGGACCACCCACCGGCCTTCCTCCCTGGGCGTCTCTGCCCCCAACCTCAGCCCCGGTAAGATAGGCTTCCTGCGAGTTCCGGGGGGGAAGTGGTTTGCCTCGGGCCTCGCGTCTCTTCTGGATCCAAGAAGGGATGTTTCCAGGCTTTTTAGCTTGTAGCTTGTTGCTAGGACTCAGCTCTCGGTTTCAACGTCCAAGCTCCTTACATGTGGAAGCATCTTGGTTTTGGGTTTTTTGTTTGTTTGTTTGTGTTGAGGGTATATATATATTAAATGGAATTTAATAATCCATATCTCAGCAAACTAAGCTGATTGAATTAACTGTTTTGCAGTTTACTTTTTTCTTTCTTTCAGGAGTGTTAGGTTTTGAAAGAGTCATATGGAAATATCCCGCTAAAATTGTATATTAAATTATGTGGGTTTTTTTGCAGTTCTAATAGTAGTTCATCAGGTACTTTGGTGCATACAGGTTAATGATTGTGACATTTTCTCCATAAATGGCGCCTTCTTCTTTTATACACTATTCCTCTCTGTCTTGATAAATGCTATAAATCTTATATTACACTTTTTTTTATGTCATATTAGCCTCCCCCGATTCCTCTTCAATTGCATTTGCTTCGTGTCTTCCTGCCCAATCCTTCCTCCTGTCATTATCAAGTCTATGGAGTTTCAGGGACTCACTCGGAAACAGTTTCTGCTTTCTGTTTGCACAGTCATGTGTCATAATAAGAACCACAAAACCCCAGGCCTTTGACACAATCACCGTTTATGCATAGCTCACTAATTCTGCGGCAGGAGTCAGCTGTGCGGGCCCGTGGCTGGCTGTTCTGAGCTGGATTTGTTTGTGTGTCTGCCGTTAACTGCATATGACGGGGAGCTTTCCGATTCCGTCTGCTTTCTCTCACCTGGAGCGTGGGGTGCGGCTGGGGCGCTCCTTGCTGTTTGGACTAGGATGGTCTCTGTTGGGAAAACACGGGGCAACCCAGCTTGTACCCCGCACCGGGCTCACCCTGCGCTGTGCTATCCCAGCACCCTGCGGAGACCCTAGCACAGGTGCCAGTGCGATAGCAACCTGGGCAGTGCGCCACGCCTCTGCAGCCTGGCCTCGGACCTTGGTGCCCTGAAAGTCTAAGTGAAGACACAGACTCCAACAGTCGGGAAATGATACTGATGTGGATACAGGAGGGGATAAGGAATGTGAAGCATTTTTACAATCTGCAGCTAACATGTAATAGGATCTTACTTCCTAATTGAAGTTGACTGTATTTCTTCTAATGGGAGAATTCAGTTTGATTTTATTTCTTTCCATATATTTTTTTTATTTTTAAAATTTGTTTTTATTTCTCATTTCCATGTTTATTATGTTTTAGGATTGCACATGATGATATTTGTTGTTTACTTTCCGATATATCATTTCAATATTCTGTTGTCATTCTTTGTTGCGTTAGTTTTACTCTAGACAATAGGCCACTTGTCTTGAATAGTTTATGAAAATAAAATACTGTTTACCTCATCAAAACATCCTGCTCCCCAGTCTTCTGCCATCGCACTTGCATTCCCTTCCCCCCCCCATTTTGCTGCCCACCCTTTTCTTCTTTTTTTTTTTTTATATTAACTGCTTTTGATTAATACTTTCACTTCTCCTTGTCTGTCTTTGCATCTCGGTCTTTCAGTTTCAAGGATCTGTATTAACACTTATTTTTCACATTCTTTTCAACTTATAATTTTGTTTGGTTCAACTGTATGGATAACTGATTGGAAAATAGTAAAGGCAAAGAGTAAGGACACTGGAAGGATATTCCAGATAAGAAAAGGTTTCTGTCGTCTTGTGCTTTCTATACCTTGTGTTCTATTTTCTGATTTATTTGTTGATTGGTTAGCACACTGTGGCAAATGCAGTTTTTTAGTAGTTAATAAATATTGGTATTTAATACATATCTGTTTATAATTTCCTGGTAGTTGAATGGTATTATTTCGGCCTTGACTTTTCTTTCCATAGTTTATAGATGTCAGCTCACTAGGTGTTCTAATCTGAGTTACAAGATGGAACTTTCATGCTGGTCTAATTTTTCTTCTAGAATAAGTAGTATTTATTTCAGCTTGTGAGTTTTTTCCTTGACTTTCGGCTTCAGGAATTTTAAATACTAAATCCTTAAAAGTATGTTTTCTCATCAAAACCTATATAATAAGATCATTCAGCCTGGGGATTGAGTACTTTGTCTAGTTTAGAGTGATTTTTTTTTTCATTGCTTGTCTCTTTAAATCAATCTTCCAAGATTGTAACTTGAATCTCAATAATGATATTTTCTTTCAATCTTCTAGAATGCTTTTTTAATTTTATTTATTGATTAAGGTATTACATATGTGTCCTTATCACCCCATTGCTCCATACCCCCCCCTCAGCCCCCGCTCATGCCCTCACACCCTGGTGTCTGTGTCCATTGGTTATGCTTATAGGCATACATACAAGTCCTTTGGTTGATCTCTCTCCCTTACCCCCAAACTCCCCTGCCTTCCCTCTGAGGTTTGACGGTCTGATTGATGCTTCTCTGTCTCTGGATCTGTTTTTGTTCGTCAGGCTATGTTCACTATATTCCACAAATGAGTGAGATCATGTGATAGTTATTTTTCTCCAACTGACTTATTTCACTTAACATAATGCTCTCCAGGTCTATCCAAGCTGCTGCAAATGGTAGGCATTCCTTCCTTTTATAGCAGCGTGGTATCCCATTGTGCAGATGTACCACAGTAGATGTTCCACGCATCTGCTGATGGGCACTTAATCTGTTTCCAAATCTTAACTATTATAAATTGTGCTGCTATGAACATAAGGGTGCATATGTCCTTTCTGAGTGGTGTTTTAGTTTCTTGGGATATATTCCTAAAAGTGGGATCACTGGGTCAAATGGGAGTTCCATTTTTAGTTTTTTGAGGAAACTCCATACTGTTCTCCACAGTGGCCGCACCAGTCTGCATTCCCACCAGCAGTGCATGAGGGTTCCTTTTTCTCCGCATCCTCACCGGCACTTGTTGTTTATTGATTTGTTGATGATAGCCATTCTGACAGGTGTGAGATGGTACCTCATTGTTGTTTTGATTTGAATCTCTTGGATGATTAGTGACTTTGAGCATGTTATCATATATCTCTTGGGCTTCCTTATGTCTTCTTTTGAAAAGCATCTATTTAGGTCCATTGCCCATTTTTTTATTGGATTGTTTATCTTCCTTTTGTTAAATTGTATGAGTTCTCTATAAATTTTGGAGATTAAACCCTTATAGGAGATGACATTGGCAAATATGTTCTCCCTTGCAGTGGGCTTTCTTGTTGTTTTGTTGATGGTTTCTTTTACTGTGCTTTAGCATAGGTCTGAGATTTTTTTGCCTGTGGATTCTGCTAAGATTTTTATGGTTTCTCGTCTTATCTTGAAGTCCTTTATCCATTTTGAGTTTATTTTTGTGTATGGTGTAAGTTGGTGGTCTAGTTTTATTTTTTATTTTTTGCATGTATCTGCCCAGTTTTCCCAACACCATTTATTGAAGAGACTGACTTGACTCCATTGTACACTCTTGCCTCCTTTGTCAAATATTAATTAATCATATGGCTTGGATCAATTTCTGGGTTCTCCGTTCTGTTCCATTGGTGTGTATATCTGTTCTCTACTAGAATGTTTTCACACAAAAATATCCTTTCTCAGTTCCACAAAGATCTTCTAGACTTTCCTCTCCTTAAATATTAGTATCGTTCTTGTCACACAGGTTTATATTTGCTTCTTCTGGGGAGCTACTCTTTGTGGAACTGTCCAAATTTATTCTTCCTCTAGCTTATGCACCTTCCCCTCCTTTGAGTTGCTATTTTTCTCTATTGGTTGAATGGACTGATGCCAGACCACCTGCTAGGGAATACTACATAAAGGCTCTGTCAAATGCGGGGCCCAGGCTGGCCTGCAGCATGTGGCCTGGGCTGTAGCAGCAGGAGGTCATTAGTCCCCTCTTCAGATAAAAGCAAGAGGCTTTGGGCTTGTTTCATGTGAAAGGCTGAAAGTGACTCTCCTTGAATCCCTGAAAAGTGGAAACAAATGTATGGTTAAGATCCCCCATATCAGCCTTTCTTTGGAGGATCCGATGGTGCCCATTGGCCGTCTCACCAGAATCTACCCCAGGAAGATCCTGGCCCCCTTGGTGTGTTTTCACTGGTTCCCAGAGACTCAGAGGTCTCAGAGCAGAAGAGTAAACCTGAAACCATTGTTTCTGTTGTACTCTCTGTACTAGCTGCCTTTCTGTCCCAGTGTCCGCTTGGATTACAAGAGGGGAGAGGCTTGCAGCTGAAATAGGAGGAAGAGAAGAAAAATGCGTTTAGATGCCTCTTTAGAATTTCTATCGCTGAAGCCAATCTGCTATCATAATCCCTAATTTCGGCATGCCCCACAGTACCAGTGCAAGTAGCATTTGAGGGAAACACTGGAAGCTCATTTATCTTAGTGTTTCTGCCTGCCTCGTTTCAAATTCTGGTTCCTTTTGGGACCCATTGTCCTGAGGTGGAAGTCAATAATATATCCCTCACAGGATTGTTGAGAATTAATCAGTGCAAATAAAATTCTCACATCAGTGCCTGCCATAAAATATGTGCTCCAAATGTTGTTATCAGCATTATTCTGTTCACCCAAAATATGAGCATATTTATCAAACACTAAACGGGCATTGAATGAGCACAAATATTGAACACCATTCTTACTGTGTCTTCTATACACAAATGTATACAAACGAAATAAAAATTAATGAAAGTGTAGCAATGTACAGAGAATAAAAGTATATCCTGTATCCTGGTACTTGTCACAGTTACATTACTTCAAAGCCATATCCATAGTCACCATAACTGAGAGAAAGAGACTATTGTGTGATGTGTCTCTGGAAGGTAATGAACATACTATAAAATTGCAATAATGGAGCTGAAAGTTGTAAAGAGTCATAGGTTATTTGTTAGAAGACACAAGTAGATATGGTTGGCTATTACTGTGGATACATACTCACACACACACACAGAGGCCTGCACATACCACTCCACCAATAACACCCAGAATTGTGACGGGAAAGTGACTGGTAGTAAAACGATTCCTAAAGACCATGGCAACATTTGCAGGGAAATTCTGATTTAATTTTTTAAGGACAGCCTCCAATTTCTGTAAACTTTCATTTCTAATATCAAATTTTTAAGGAAGAAAAGAAAGCATCTAAGTGTAAAAAGGTCAAATGAAGAATTATCATAAAGTGACATTTTTATGATTATAGTCATGTTTAATAACTTCAAATAAAAAATTATCCCCCATTTGATGTTTTTAAGACCAAGACAGTGTAAAAATGTCGTTTTAAAATGACATTTTTACAATCAGAGCAATCTGTAAAAATGCCAGGTGAACAAGTCAATGAATTAAATGTTTCTAAGGATATAAAAATAGGTTGAAGCATCCAATGAAGCGTTTCATTGATATTTGATTTTTTTCCAGAAATATTGATCATAAATATACAGTACTTAGTGTGTTACTATCTTTAATTTTGTTAGTCATCTTCTTGTAGAATTAACTATTAAGTAAATGATCTTCTAATTTTTCTAACATCCTATATAATAAAGAGGGAATATGCAAATTGACCATCACTCCAGTCAATGTGTACCCACAGCTGAGGCTAACTTCCCATAATAAGCCTTAAGGAGCAATCAGCAGGGACCTGAGGCTCCGCGCCCACCCACCTCCTGCATGGGGCTTGACGGGACCTCAGGTCGTGCCTTCCACCTGCAGGGCTTGACAGGAGACCTCAGGCTGCTCCCCCCGCCCTAGCACCAACCTAGAGGAACTCAGACTGCACCCTCTTCCCTGGTGCCAGGCCAGGGGACCTGAGGCTGTGCCACCCACCTAGCAGGACTTGACAGGGGCCCTCAAGGTGTGCCCGCCGTGGTGCTGGGCCAGGGGACCTCAGGCCATGCCCCCCACCCCAGCACCAGGCCAGGGGACCTCAGGATGTGCTCCCTGCCCCAGTGCCAGGCTGGGGGATCACAGGCCACTCCCTCCGCCCAGCAGGGCTTGATGGGGGACCTCAGGCCATGCCCCCCTACCCTGTCACCCAGGGGACCTGAGGCTGCACCTCCCCCCCCACCTGGCAGGGTTTGACAGGGTCTAGCCCAATGAAGGGGGGCCGTCCAGGTTTGGGTCTCCAGTGATTTTGAGGTGCATGTGGGTGGTTGAAGACTTGACTCTAGGTTCCATGGTGCACCCCAGACTCTGACAGGAGGAAGATTTGCATATACGTTTTACTAATTTTCTTTAATCTCTGACACTTCTATTATAGAGAAAGGGCAAATAGTAATATTAAAATATTTCCTCTAATTAATCCCCTTTTAATGTGCATGAATTTCATTCACTGGGCCACTAGTAAAAATAATAAATGAAAATTTGATCAGCATCTCCATATTGAAATACACAGTGTGCTTTAAAATTACCTTTGCAAGATACAATTAAATGTTTAAAAAGATATATACAAATGTACAATTTTGCTACTTAAATACTTATTGTATAATTTATGTTATATGTACAAGAATAATGAATAAGGCAGGTAGTATTTCCATCTTTCTTACAGAAAATTAAATCCCATTATGGGTAAAAATTATATACAAAATCTCTTCTTCCTTAAACTTGAGCATTTGGTGGATATGTGCAAATGCAATAATGATCCTGGACATTGGTCAATATAATTTCAAATAAGTGTGTACAGCAGAACTCTGTAATAAAACTTTTGGCATTGATGGAAATTTCTGCATCTATGCTCTCAAATATACTGGCCCACTAGCCTCATGGAGCTACACTACATGTGAAATATTTGAGGAACTGGATTTTTATTTAATTTCATTTAAATCCTAATTTACATTTCAATACTCACATGTGCAAATACATAGAAACTGATTTTAGTATGTCAGGTTATGTTAATTGGAATCTAGGGAAATTCTAAGCTCAAACTTTCTGTTATGGAGTCTCTAATGAAGTCAGGCAAACTTCTGAAATAGCAAAAGCCATTTGGCTAGTAATGTGTATTTGGTCTAAAAGTAGGACTGTGAAGGTAAATTGAACACCTAAACATAGGCTATCAGGACTATCCAAAGTGATTCCAACATGTTCACACATTTTTTAGAGATAGGAAATGATTCTATGAATTTACTTGCAGTATAAAAAAATACACACAAATATTTTGATGAGCAAATGTATGCACACAGACATATGTACATAACTAGAGTACCATTTAAGCTTCATATGCATTAGAAATAACTTGACACTCAAGAGTTCTTTATTTTTTTCAATATCTATGGCATATTTCCATTAAAGTTCTTGCAGTAGCTAGCAATGCTCACTTATATAAGA
>PVJC01018355.1:0-25957 GCA_004026665.1 Murina feae | reverse complement strand
GACAAAGGAGGCAAGAGCCAATGGAGTCAAGACAGTCTCTTCAATAAATGGTGTTGGGGAAATTGGACAGATACATGAAAAAAAATGAAACTAGACCAATAACTAATACCATACAGAATAATAAACTCAAATTGGATAAAAGACTTAAATGTAAGTCACAAATCCATAAAATCCTAGGAGAAACCATAAGCAATAAAATCTCAGACATCTTTCATAGCAATATTTTTGCTGACCTATCTCCTTAGCAAGGGAAAAAGAAAAAAATATAAACAAATAGGACTATATCAGACTAAAAAACTTTTGCACAGCAAAAGAAACCATCAACAAAGTGACAAAGGGACCCACTATATGAGAGAACATATTTGCCAAAGATACATCTGATAAGGGGTTAAATTTCAAAATATATAAAGAACTTACTTAACCAACACCAGGAAGAGAAATAACCCAATCAAAAAATGAGCAAAGGACATGAATAGACACTTCTCCAAAGAGGACAGGCAGATGGTCAGTAGACATTTGAAAAATGTTCAACATCACTAATCATCAGAAAGATGCAAATTAATGAAATATCACCTCACACCTTTCAGAATGGCTGTCATCAATAAATCAATAAGCAACAAGTGCTAGAGAGGATGTGAAGGAAAGGTAACCCTAGTGCACTACTGGTGTGAATGAAGACTGGTATAGCCACCATGGAAAACAGTATGGAGTTTCCTAAAAACATTAAAAATGGAACCCTGGCCAGTGTTGTCCAGTGGTTATAGTGTTGTTCATGTACCCAAGGGTCACAGGTTCAATTCTCTGTCAGGCCATATACTGAGGTTGATCCCTGCTTGAAGCATGAGAGTGAGGGAACAGATAGATGTTTCTCTCTCACATCTATGTTTTTCTTTCCATTCCTTTCTCTAAAGTCAATAAAAACATATCCTCAGATGAGAATTTTTTTTTAATTTAAAATGGAGCTGCCTTATTACCCAGAAATCCCACTGCTGGGAATATATCCAAAGAAACACAAAACACTAATTTGAAAGAATATATGCATCCCTATGTTCATTGAAGCATTATTTACAATAGACAGGATCTGGAAAAAGCTCAAGTGCCCAACAGTAGATGAATAGATAAAAAAAAGCTGTGGTACATTTACACAATACTATGTGGCCATAAAAAAAAGGACAGTTTACCTTTTGTGACAGTATGGATTGACCTGGAGATTATTATGCTAAATGAAATAAGCCAGTCAGGAAAAGACAAATGCCATATGACCTCACTTATACACTTAGTGGCCAGATTATTATGACCACCTCACATTTGTAGGCAAATTAGCCGTACACTGCATCGTATGGCATATGGAAGTCAAAGTCCTGTTTGAACACCTTTGCTGCCTGCAGTTAGCAAGATAAAATGTCTCCAATTTGCATAGGAACACAAGGATTGGACAGTTTAGCATTGGGAAAAAAAGTCATGTGGTCCGATGAATCACATTTCCAGTTGCATCATGCAGACAGCAGAGTGAGAATTTGGCAGAAACAACATGAAAGCATGCACCCCACATGCATGAGTACAACCCTTCAAGCTGGTGGGGGCAGTGTTATGGTTTGGGGCATGTTTTCCTGGCATGATTTGGGCCCTTTAATTCGTGTGGAACAATGTCTGAATAGCACAATATACCTAAGTATTGTTGCTGATCAAGTTCATCTATCATGTTGATGGCGTAGCTCAATGAAGATGGCTTCTTCCAACAAGATAATGCGCCATGCCATGGTGCTCGTATTGTGCAGGAGTGGTTTCAAGAACATGAGGGAGACTTTACCTTGCTTAGGTGGCCCCCACAATCACCAGATCTCAATCCAATTGAGCATTTGTGGAACAAAGTTAAAAGAGCCATCAGGCAGCTGGTTCCACAACCATCAAATCTCACAGAACTGGACAGTGTTATTCATCAGGCATGGCGTCAGATTCCTTACATCACCTTTCAACATCTCGTGGAGTCAATGCCAAGAAGAATTGCCTCAGTATTGAAGGCAAAAGGTGGCCCAATGAAGTACTGACTGAGTGGTCATAATAATCTGGACACTTACATTCAAATATATTCCACGTTTCAAGACTGTTAAATCACATTGTTTACTCATATCTTCAGAAAAAAAATCACTTCTACTGTCATGGAAAACAACCTGCTTCCCTATTTATAATGGTCTGGTCCTCTAGCAACTTCAGCACAAAATTATAGCTAATTTTCCTGCAAACGTCAGGTGGTCATAATAATCTGGCCACTCAGTGTAGATGGAACCTTGTGAATGAAATAAACTGATAAAAATATAGAAACAGCGGCATGTATACATGAAACAGAGATATCAATCTCTCCGGGGGGAAGTGTTTGGTGGGCTGGATGAAAGAAGGTAAAGCGATTACTCAAAAAACATAGCATAACACGTACACACAGACAACAGTGTAGTGACATCCAGAAGAAAAGGGGATTGGGAAGTAGGTGGAGATGGGCCAAGGAGGGAAATGGGGATGGACAGAGACTTTGTTTGGGACGATGGGTGCACAATGCAGTGTGCAGGTGATGTTTTATTGAGTTGTACACTTGAAACCTGTATGGTTCTGTGTAAACCAATATCACTCCAATAAATTCAATGAAAAAATAAACTTAACATCAGTTAATACATCCAAAAATATCAAATAAACTCTTTTGCTTCATTGTTTTTTGTTACAAGAGACTATGAATCTTAGTGTGTTCATCTGATAAATGGGCAATAAATTTGGGTCACAGATTTCCTGGGAAGAACAAGCAAGATTCATTACTAAATACTGGCTATATATTCTCATAACCAATCTAAGGATAGAGTTAGGGTTTAGGTACTTTTACTATTTCCTTTTTTAAAATTTATTTTTCAATTACAGTTGACATACAATCTTAGAATAATTTCAGGTGTACAATATAGTGATTAGGTAATTATATAACTACTAGAGGCCTGGTGCATGAAATTCATGCACTTGTGTGTGTGGGGGGGTGGCGAGGTGTCCCTCAGCCCAGCCTGCACCCTCTCCAATCTGGGACCCCTCAGGGGATGTCCAACTGCTGGTTCAGACATCCCTCTCACAAGCCGGGACTGCTGGCTCCCAGCTGCTTGCTTGCCTGCCTGCCTGATTGCCCCTAACCACTTCTGCCTGCCAGCCTTAACTCCCCCTAACCAATCCCCTGCCAGCCTGATCGACACCTGATTGCTCCCCTGCCAGTCCAATTGCCCCCAACTGCCCTCCCCTGCAGGCCTGGTTCCCCCCAAATGCCCTCCTCTGCCAGCCAGGTCACTCCCAACTGCCCTACCCTGTAGGCTTGGTCCCCCCCCCAACTGCCCTCCCTCCCTGCAGGCCCAGTCGCCTGTAACTGACCTCCCCTGCTTGCCTGGTCACCCCTAACTTCCCTCCCCTGCTGATCTGATCGCCCACAACTGCCTTGCCCTGCTGGCCATCTTGTGGCTGTGGGCACTGCCATATTTGAGGCAGGGTAGTCAATTAGCATATTCCCTCCTTATTGGCTGTGAGTGCCACCATATTTAAGGGAGGGATAGTCAATTAGCATATTCCCTCCTTATTGGCTGTGGGTGCTGCCATCTTTGTGATGGTGTGAAAGTCAATTAGCATATTCCCTTTTTATTAGATAGGACTTCCTTTTAACAAGGGAAATGAGGCACAATTAGTTAAGTCAGGCATCCTCAAACTACTGCCCACGAGCCACATGTGGTCCGCCAAGGACATTTTTCCGGCCCGCCAGGTGTTTTTGCCACCACTGCCTGTCCTGCTTAAAATAAGATATGTGCAGTGTGCATAGGAATTTGTTCATAGTTGTTGTTTTTTTAAACTATAGTCCAGCCCTCCAACGGTCTGAGGGACAGTGAACTGGCCCCCTGTTTAAAAAGTTTGAGGACCCCTCGGTTAAGTAATCTGCTGAGCCAGGCTTTCAATATAGGCAGTCTCAACCAGAGACTGGGGTACCTTAGCCACAGTCCTGGATTGCATTGTTAAAAAAGAAAAAAAAAAGAAGTCATGGACTTATAAGTTACACAGTGCAGGACATTCAACAAAAGGATAATAACACTGACCACTCCCAGGAAAAGATGCTCCCTGCTGCAAAAGCAGGTGCAAGTAGGCATACACAGGAGGGTGAGGGACCAGCAGACCATCAGCAGGAAGTCGGACCCACATCTGTAGCTCCAGCGAGGTTCCAAATGGCCAGATCCCTGGACATTAAGCCTATGTGTGACCTCCAGAAAGTGAACTATGCTGGAGAGATCCAGGATATCTTCTCTGCTGACATGGGAATACAGGGAAGAGAACAAGGAGAATTAAAGAGAAATGTATGTATTATCTATTTCAGGCTGGCTACATTTTGCTTCAAAATGAAAAAGTGACATTCACTCACTCAGTCTGAGACAATTTTAGAATCACATTCATAGCAGGAAGCTATTGCTAGAAAATACATAAATTGACATGTGCTCATGATTCAGTTTGTTCTTTATTTAGCGAATAATTTTGAGAGAAACTTGAAGTTTCTGGGTCGATAAAATGTATTCTTCCTGCTTATCTCACTTTTAGTTTTCTTGCTATGGGAGTGTGGTGTGTGTGTGTGTGTGTGTGTGTGTGTGCACGCGCATGCTCACGGACGTATTTTACCACATAATGGATCCTTGTGCTTCCAGACAGTCTCACAAGCTCATAATGATGCCCATGCTGCTGGTTTGCAGACCACATTTTGAAGAGCAAAGATTTACTGGGTTCTTGATTTAAGGCTTAAATGACAAAATGCACTTTGTCAGCAAAATACCTGGCACATGGTAATATAGAATTAGTATTAGTATTATCATCATCTCAAATTATTGGGTGGCTTAAATGTATTGGTTGGATAGGCTGTAAAAATTTTTTATAATGTCCTGAAAAGTTCTTGAAAGAGCATGGTAATGGTCAGCATAGCATGACATAATGAAAGGAGCATAAATATTAAGCTCAAATGATCTGGACTTGAACCCTGGTGTTACCTTTTGAACAATTCTTGAAACGCCTGTAAGATCTTTTAGGATAATAACTGACTACTTGAATTGATGGAATTCTTGTGAGAGTGGAATGTAAAGTATATAGGAAAGTTCTTAAAATGTTCAAGTATTGTGTGTGTGAGGTAGTAGGTGGAATGATACCTTCTGTGTAGATATAAAGATTTCCCAGCTACTCTCTCCTCAACAACCCCCCCTCCAGAGTGTCAGAAGCATAAGTGTAATGAGGCTCAACCTTTGATATCAAGCCATTTTAAATATCCCACTTGAATAAGGTAATGGAAGAAAAGTAGAGCCTTTAGGAGAGACAATTGTTGAGAAAAGATAAAATCCCAAGCCAGCTGACCCTAAGCCCACACTATAAACCCCTGCACTATGCTGTCATCCTATATAATAAAAGGCTAATATGCAAATTGACTGAACAGCAGAACAACTGGTTGCTATAACATGCACTGACCACCAGAGGGCAGATGCTCAACACAGGAGCTGCCCCCTGGTGGTCAGTGTGCTCCCACAGGGGGAGCACTGCTCAGCCAGAAGCTGGGCTCACGGTTGGCGAGTGAAAAGGTGGTGGCGGGAGCCTCTCTGACCTCCAGGCAGCGCTAAGGGTGTCCAACTGCCAGCTTAGGCCTGCTCCTTGCAGTTGGACATCCCCTGAGGACTCCTGGACTGAGGGACTCCACCCCCCATGAGTGCACGAATTTTGTGCACTGGGCCCCTACTATAATAATAAAATGTTCCATGTGTTCTCTCTACCTGGCTTAGTTTTTCTTTCTATTTGAATAATTTGGCCTAAGTTGAAACCAGGTTTTCCTGTGGAAAGTTTCAGCTTGATCAGGGGACATGGAAGTTGAGTTGAGGTCTTTCATGTAACTCTTGGTCATATCTATTTGTATATTGTATCTCAGTAAGATAAGCATGTCTTCAGTTTGAATCTTCAGAGTGTTCATTGCAAAACACCTCACTTAAAGCATATAAGTGAGAAGTGCATATAATATGCACTTCTGCATATTAAAAATAATTAGTAACTTAAAAAAATACATATTCTATCATGATCAGAAAAGCAAACATTTTGAAAGAGGGAAGAAGAATGAATGGACTGGCAGAATGGGGCTCTGCAATGGAGAACAGATTTGTGGAGATCAGTACTGCTGTGTAATCTCTAGCTGCTGCAGCTGTACAGGAGGTTATTCCCAGGTCAGGACTTTGAGTTATCTCCATGGGTCTCTGCAGGACCATGAACTAGGACTGGGACATCTTGGACCTAGTGTCTTTGAGGCTCAGTTCTATGTTTAGCATAGTCTAAAATGACCCCAAATGTTCTCATGGGGCAATAATATATTACGATCGAGATTTGGTGTGTTTCAAAGTTGCATCAAACTTTATAATTAACAATTTTCACCTATTAGAATTTAATTTATTAAGCTTTATAAGCAAGACATTTTAGGTAGGAATCAGTTTAGATTTCCTGGCCCTCTCCCTTTATTTATTTATTTTTTGGCTTGGTTTAATCCTCTGGGCTACATAAAAATAGCATCCTCCTTTTTGTTTTTCTTTCTTTATATATAACTAGTGGCCTGGTGCACAAAATTCATGCACATTAAAAGGGAATTAATTAGAGGAAATATTTTAATATTGCTATTTTCCCTTTCTCTATATTAGAAGTGTCAGATGAAAGAAAATTAGTAAATGTATATGAAAATCTTCCTCCTGTCAGAGTCTGGGGCACACCATGGGACTAAGAGTCAAGTCCCCACCCACCCACATGCGCAAAAAAATCACACGAGACCCAGACCCGGCCAGCCCGCCCATTGGGCTAGATCCAGACCTGGCTGGTCCCACCCTTTTCAAGTCCTGCCAGGTAGGGGGAACAGCCTCAGGTCCCCTGGCTTGGCACCGGGGCAGGAGGCACAGCCTGAGTTCTCCAAGCCCGGGCATTGGCAAGAGGCATGCCTTGAGGTCCTCTGTTAAGCCCCGCCAGGTGGGGGATGTGGCCTGAGATCCCCTGTCAAGTACTGTTGGGCAGGGGGCATGCCCAGAGGTCCCCCATCAAGCCCCACCAGGAGGGGGAGGCAGGCTTAGGTCCCCATGTCAAGCCCTGCAAGTTGGAGGGGGTGTGGCCTGAGGTTCCCTGTCAAGCTCCATGTGGGTGGGGGGAGGGGGCGCAGCCTCAGGTCCCTGCTGATTGCTTATTAAGGCTTGTTACAGGAACCCTGCCTCTGCTGTGGGCTCCACCATCTTTGTAGCAGAGTGACAACAATTTGCATATTCCATCTTTATTATATAGGCTTGATTTCAGAGATGAAAGGAGAGAGAGAGAGAGAGAGAGAGAGAGAGAGAGAGAGAGAGAGAGAGAAACATCAATGATGAGAGAGAATCATAAATTCACTGCCTCCTACACACCCCACACTGGGGATTCGAGCCTGAAGCCAGGCATGTGCTCTGACCAGGAATCAAACCATGATCTCCTAGTTCATAGGTGCAACAACTGAGCTGCACTGACCAGGCAACATCTTTCTTTTTAAGTTGTTTAATTGATGGTCTTGTCTTGGGAGACACAAAATGTTAGATTTGGTAAGTTCCTTGTGTTCTTGATTCTATTAGGATAGAAGTCTTGTCTATTTGCTTTGGGGTGGGGGAATAGAGGGATATATCAAGAAATATTTACCAAAAAATTAGCATATACATACAATGTAATATTTTGTTTGTAAAAAGAAAAGGAGATTCTAATATCTACACTAATAAAAGAGAAAGATGCAAATTGACCTAACCTTCATGATGCCCAAAAGCCAATCAGGAGTAAGTATGCAAATTAACCCAATAAAGATGGCCGGTTAATTTGCATATGCAGGCGTCATGGTGACAACACAGACATTCCTCATAGCCCCAGCCGCTCTCGGCCTCTGGGCAGCGTGGGAAGGCAGAAAGGCAGCTTGGGGCTAGAATAAAGGTGGAAAAGCAGCTCCGGGCCAGAGCAAAGGCAGAAAGGCAACTCCAGCCCGAAGCAAAGGTGGTGCTGGTAGCCAGGGGAAGGAGGCACATTCTTGCATGAATCTTCATGCATCAAGCTACTAGTGTTATAATATGGATGAACCTTAAAGACATTATGCTAAGTGAAATAGCCAGATATAAAAGGGTAAATATTGTATTATTTGCTTATTTGAGGTACCTAGAATACACAAATACATAGAGACAGAAAGTAGAATAGTAGTTACCAGGGGTTAAGGGGAGATTTTAATATGTACAGAGTTTCTGATTGGAAGGATAAAAGAGTTCTGAAAATGGATGTGGATGCACACAAAATTGTAAAATTTACTTGATGTCAATGATATGTACACTTAAAATGGTTAATATGCTAAATTTATATTATGTATCATAACATCACAGAAAAATATGTTAAAAAATAAAACAGGCAGCATGACAGATTTGTCCATAAGACACAGTTTTCCACAGGTCATAGTCAATAAATATTTGTGAAGAAAGAGCATATGATAGTTAGGATAGGTTATGTTATACTACATTAACAAAGACTCTCAGAAACTTCAGTGGCTTAAAACTACAAAAGTTTATTTTTCACTCCCACCATATTTCCAGTAGATTGACAGGTCAATTTTGCTCCATGTGATCACTGCATCTAGGCAGAGCAAAGTACAATCCTCCTAATGCCTGAAAAGAGAGGAGAACTGAATTTTTGAGAACTTTAGAAGTCTCTACCATAGTAAGTAAAATACTCAAAACCTAAGATAATAAGTTCAGGAATATATACATCTGTTCACCGGGGTTTATTGTAAGTTGTTCAATGGCTATGATAATGAATGTTCCATTTTAATAAAAAGGATGAAAATATTTCTAAAATCTTTAATTATAGTGCATATGAAAAAATTCCAGAAACTGAATTCCAATAAATATAGAGCCATTATTAAAAAAACAAATCTCATTGGCCTGGATATAAGACAAACTCTTTAAATATAAAGACTTAATTTTCAAAATGTTTTTATTTTTTATTTTAATTAGACAAATACATTCAGACCCATGAAATGCTCAGTTCCTTATACCCCAGGATGATAAGGAATGACTTATGCTACCTTTTTATGTTGAATTTGTGTTACTGTTATAATTTAAACTGCAGGATCTCCGGCAACCCCCAGCAATCAGAGCTGGACATCTCTCCTGCCTATTCAAACTCCATCAAAATGGTCTATCAAAAGTCAAATGTCTCTTTCGGAACAAAACATTTCTAAATACAATAATAACAATATTTATAATAGAGATTGAAACTATTTGACACCCCTAATTTTTTAAAATATATTTTTATTGATTTCAAAGAGGAAAGGAGAGGGAGAGAGAGAAATAGAAACATCAATGATGAGAATGAATCATTAATAGGCTGCCTCCTGCATGCCCCCTACTAGGGATCAAGCCAAAACCCAGACATGTGCCATTAACTGGAGTTGAAAGAGGGACCCTTCAGTCCATAGACCTACACTCTATCCACTGAGCCAAATCAGCTAGGACAACACCCCCAATTTTTAAAATAATTCCTGACCTTCCCTTAGGGTCAGGTTTGTGAGGTCTCTTGGAATGAAAGCTGCTGAGGTCTCATTAAAACAGAGAGAGTTTGGCCCTGCACTGAGGGGAGTCTCCTGACCAAAAATCAAAGGCTGTTTTAGCTCTTTTTAGTTGTTTGTTTGTTTCAAAAAAAACCAAAAACACCTTGCCTTTGACATTCCAAAACACAATCAAGACGAATCAAAAATTCTCAACAGGCCAATAACTAAGGAGGAAATTGAAGCAGTCATCAAAAAACTTCCAGCAAACAAAAGCCCAGCACCAGATGGCTTCACAGCAGAGTTTTACCAAACATTCAAAGAAGAACTAAAACCTTTCCTCCTCAGACTATGTCAAAAAATACAATAGAAAGGCACACTTCCAAGCTCTTTCAATGAAGCCAAACTTACCCTAATCCAAAAACCAAATAAGGACACTGTAAAGAAAGAGAATTACAGGTCAATATCCCTGATGAACATAGATGTTAAATCCTCAAAAAATTCTAGCAAATTGGATCCAACAATACATTAGAAATATCATACACATGATCAAGTGGGATTTTTTCCAGGGATGTAAGGCTGGTACAATATCTGCAAATCAATAAACATGATACATCACAGAAACAAACTGAGAAACAAAAATCACATAATCATATCAACTGATGCAGAAAAGGAATTTGACAAAATCCAACAGCCTTTCCTGATAAAAACTCTTAGCAAAGTGGAAAAAGAGGGGTCATGCCTCAACATAATAAAAGCCTTCTATGACAAACCATACTCAATGGGCAAAAACTAAAACCATTTCCCCAAAGAGGAACAAGACAGGGATGCCCACTTTCACCACTCGTATTCAACATAGTACTGGAATTGATAGCCATAGAGACCAGACAAGAAGAAATAAAAGACATCCAAATTGGAAAAGAAGGAGTAAATTGTCATGATTCACAGATGGCATTATATTGTACATAGAAACTATGTATGATAAAGACTCCATCAAAAGCCTACTAGAACTAATAAATGAATTTGGCAATGTAGCAGGATACAAAATTAACACCCAGAAATCTATGGCTTTTTTATACACCAATAAAGAACTCACAGAAAGAGAAAATAAATTTTAAAAAGCAATCCCATTTATCATTGCAACAAAAAAATTAAGATTCCTAAGGAATAAATTTAAACTAGGAGGTAAAGGACCTGTACTCAGAAAATTACAGGACACTGAAAAAAAGAGATAGAGGAAGACATAAACTGATAGAAGAACATAACATGTTCATGAATTGGTAGAATCAACATCACTAAAATGTCTATACTACCCAAAGCAATCTATAGATTCAATGCAATCCTCATTAAAATACTAAGGGCATACTTCAAAGATCTAGAAAAAATTCTCCAAAAATTCATCTGGAATAAAAAAAGACCCCATATAGCTACAACAATCTTGAGAAAGAAGAACAAAGTTGGAGGGATCACAATACCAGATATCAAGCTATATTACGAAGCCCGGTTCTCAAATCTGCCTGGTACTGGCACAAGAACAGATATATAGACCAATGGAACAAAATAGAGAACCCAGAAATCAACCCAACCCATTATACTCAATTAATATTTGACAAAGAAGGCAAGAGCATACAATGGAGTCAAGACAGTCTCTTTAATAAATGGTGTTGGGAAAATTGAACAGATACATGCAAAAATGTAACTAGACCACCAACTCACACCATATAAAAATAAACTCAAAATGGATAAAAGATGTAAATGTAAGAAGGGAAACCATAAAAATCTTAGAAGAAGACATAGGCAGCAAAATAGCAGACATTTCTCATAGCAATATCTTTACTGGTGCAGCTCCTAAGGCAATGGAAACTAAGGAGAAAATAACAAATAGGACTACCTCAAAATAAAAAGCTCTGCACAGCAAAAGAAACCATCAACAAACAACAAGAAATCCCACTGTATGAGAGAACTTATTTGCCAATGTTATCTCCAATAAGGATTTAATCTCCAAAATGTATAGGTAATTTGTACAATTTAACAAAGGGAAGATAAACAACCCAATCAAAAATGATCATAAGACCTATATAGACACTTTATGAAAGAGTACATAAATAAGGCTGAGAGACATATGAAAACATGTTCAAAGTCACTAATCATCTGAGAGATGCAAATCAAAACAACAATGACGTACCATCTCACACCTGTCAGAATGGCTATCATCAGCAAATCAACAAATGACAAGTGCTGGAGAGGATGCAAAGAAAAAGGAACACTTGTGCAGTTGGGAAAGCAGACTGGTGCAGCCACTATGGAAAACAGTATGGCATTTCCTAAAAAAATTAAAAATGCAACTTCCATTTGACCCAGTAATCCCACTTCTATGAATGGCCAAAGAAAACAGAAACACCAGATAGAAAGGCTATATGCACCCTATATAGCACTACAGTGTATAATAGCTAAGATTTGGAAAAAGCCTAAGTGCCCATCAGCAGATGAGTGGATTAAAAAATGTGGTACATCTACACAATGGAATACTATGCTGCTGTAGAAAAGAAGGAATTTTTACCATTTGCAACAGCATGGATGGAACTGGAGAGCATTATGCTAAGCAAAATAAGTCAGTCAGAGAAAGACAAATATCATATGACCTCACTCATTTCTGGAATATAATGAACAATTGAAAATGATGAACAAAAATAGAACTAGAGTCATAGAAGCCTCAAACAGACTGTCCAACCTAAGAGGGAAGGTGGTCAGTGAGAGAGTAAGAGATCAACCAAAGGACTTGTTTGCATGAATATGAGCATCACCAATGGACACAGACAGTGTTGGGGGGAGTGGGAGTGAGGACATGTGCTGGTGGTTGGGGGCACCCGGGGAGATGTCAGTGGGGAGAAAAGGAGACTTATGTAATACTGAGTTTAAACAATGAAGAATTTAAATTTTTTAAAAAACATGTTATTTTCATGCATACTTAGGCATATAATCAGACTCCTTCTCACTGGTATATTCAGCATGGAGGACAAGGAGGAAGAAGGATGGGAGTGTTCAAGGTTATATTCAGGAGAAAATTCAGGAATGTTTGGGTTCAGAGTCGTGAGGGAGTTGCTCTGCTCACTACTCAGGCCTTGAAAATACTTACTCAGAAATTTGTCCCTTCATAGCCATTATTTTGAATTTCAAATCCTTCACCTTGGCCTTTCTCTCCTTGCCTCTTTTTCTCTTCCATGAACACTCCTGTTCTCATCCTTATATTCTTGTTAACTGAAATTAACTGTCCATGTAACCTTCCAACAAAAGCCCCATTATCTAAAGAAAGAACTACATCACATAAGGTAGTGTCAAGATTCCTATGTAGCAAAGAGTTGGGAAAAGTAAAGTTCCTTGTCTCCTGCCACCCTAGCTCATATAGACAATTGAGCTACAGAGTAACTAAAGGATGCATCTTCGCTTCACCTCTAGCTGCATGAAATGCAAGCATTGCATGAAGGAACCATGGTTGGCTTGCTCAATAGCAGATAAATCATAGTTTCAAAATTCTAATGTTGACTTCACAGCGGAATTGCTTTCAAGCATGCTTACTACATTCCTTTGGGGCATATGACCACCCACCAGCCATTAATCACCTTGTCTGTCCCTTGATCAAATGTTGGTTAATGCATTGCTCTGGAAATGCCATCGAGGCTTTTTGAGTTCTTTGCTGAATTACACTTTGAAGTGGCATGCACAGAGAAATGAAAGGAAAAAGAGGCTCTTTTATTCCTGCATTGAGGTACTACTGCAATTATATCAGCAGTCATACTTCTTCCTTCTTTTTTTTTCCCTTTCCTCTGTCATCTAATATGGTAACAATAAAAAGAATCAATTTGCAAAATGAAGCTAATAGCTGAGTTGACAGTAGCATTTTCAATGGAATGCTGACATAGAAAGTTCTGTTGCTTTGATTTACAGTCTCTGTTTTCATTGAATGCTAGCTAGTACAAATGTAGGCATCATCACACTTAAAAATATTAAGTACTTTAAGGCAAGAGTTATTTTTGAAAGAAATAATTAAGCATCTGTGTAACTGCCATTTGGGACCTGTGTTTGACTTCTATTAAAATGAATACATCATCATAATGTCAGATGCAACTGAATGTTTAATGGCAATGATGGTGATGATCATGACTATAACAACAATGTGATGGCTTTACTAGGAAAATCCTTTTTTTCTTTTATGCTAATTGATAGGTGCTAGATATTCTACTGCAAATTTGGTGTGGAATCCACAAATTTTCTCATAAACACACAGGACAGTGCTGTAGTTATAGGAGATTCCCCAGGAAAGTTATGGTAATGAGAGGTAAACTCCATGAAAATAACGCCAGTGATTCTTTTTAAAACATTGATAATTCTCTATGGTTTCCAAATGCCAAGACATGTTAGTTATCTATTGCTGCATAACAAATTACCTTAAAGCTAGATAGCTCACAAATGGAACTTCCTGTGCTCAGTAAAATTCTCTCACTTTTTTTAAAAACTTGCGTTTTTACTTCTGGTCAAGATGGTGGAGTAGGTAAATACTGTATTGCCTCCTCCCATTACCACATAAAAATTACACGTAAATTATAGAAAACCACCCTGGAGACTAGCTGACTGAAGACCTGTAACTAAAGATATAATAAGAAGTCAAGACAAGACTGGTATGTGTGGTGAAGATAGAGATTGGGCTGGTCATAAACCCTTGTTGTGGCAGTTAAGAATTAGAGGAATATCTTGGTTTCTGAGATTCCCCTAAGGATCCAAGGGTCCAGCCCTACACTGGGCTCCTCAGCCTGGAGAACCAGTGCTGGGAAGAGGAGACTCTCACAACATCTGGCTGTGAAAATCAGCAGGGACTCAGTGTAAGACAGAGGGCTGTTGTAGACCTAGATGTCCTCTTAAAGAGCCTGCACACAGATTCACTTGCTCACAAAATCTACCACAAACTCCACCAAAGGGACAGCAGCTCAAAAAGCACATATAGTAAGTAACTAAATTGGCTTCAGGGTAAGGGTTGGAGGGGCAGTTCTCTTTGAGAGCCCCCATTGTTTCTTTATTGAGCCTCCCCACACACAGTTGGTAGGTGCAGATGGGTGCCATATCTGAATCTCCATCAACTTGAACTAACACTGCTCACTCTACCTTGGTGATTCCCTAGAACCTGCCCTACTCAAGCTGAGCACCAGCTCAAACCTTTGCAAGGGCTGATTCTCAAAAGAAGCTGGCTGGCGTCAGCTCACACTGCTGACTTTCTAAAATCTCTCAAAGTTTCACAAACCCCAAACAAACTGCATCTGGCCACAGTGTGCCCTGTACCTCTTGCTAAGTGGTCCCCAAGCCTGGCACTAGTAGCAGCTGGCCTTGGTCCCAGGTGCCTCCAAGCCCATCACAGGCAGCTACCAACCACAGATAAATATGTATCTTCTACCAGGTGGCCTCAAGACATACACAGGCAGTGGCTGACCTTGGCCTGCACCAGAGCCTCTCCCAAGAGTTCTCAGTGACCATCTTTGACTAAACCAGAGTGCTAATTAATTCCACAAATTTCACTCCCAAAAGGTAAACTCGGTAGACACAAAAGCACCACTACAATAGATCCCACTCCCTAGGGCCAGTCCCCATAGAATAGCTTGTCTGCTGAAGTATTTAAAGTCCTCACAGTCAGTTAGCCTGAGAATCAATTTCACCCACTGATGTGCCATCAGCAATCAGGTGCAACTACATCAGGAAGGCACCCCTAAAGCACCCAGCCCAGGTAACCAAGGAAACTGCACCACTGGGCCCCATTGAACACCTACTACATAAAGCTACTCCGCCAAGACTTGGAGATATAGCTGATCTACCTAATATATAGAAAAAAAAGGAGGCACACAAAATGATGAAATAAATAAATATATCCAAATGAAAGAATAGAACAAAATTCCAGAAAAAGTATTAAATGAAATGGAGGTAAGCAATCTAACAAATATAGAGTTCAAAACTCTAGTTTAAAGAATGCTAAATGAACTTAGGGGAAGAATAGATGAATTCAGTGAGAACTTCAATAAAGATGTAATAAACAAAAAAAGGACACAACAACCATAAAATAGAACCACTGAGAAATAAAAAATACAATAACTGAAAGGAAGAATATGCTAGATGGAATCAACAGCAGATTAGATAAAGCAGAGGATTGAATCAGCAATTTTAAATAAAAAACAACATAAGAATTAAAAAAAAATGAGGGTTGTTTAAGTGACCTCTGGAATAATCTACACTAATAAAACAGTAATATGCTAATTAGTGTCACTCTGCTACACTCTAAGCCACGCCCACCAGCCAAACAGAGCGACTATGTGCAAATTAACCCAACCAAGATGGCAGCCAGAGAGGTAGAGCAAACAGGCTTGGTTGCCCCGGCAATGGAGGAAGCTATCTGCCTAGGCCAGCTGTGGCCTCCACTCAAGGCAACAAAGTTTCAATTATAGAAGGTAAATAAACCCCAGATACCTGCTTCCAGCCAGCAAAAAGCCATCAGCCCCTCACCCAGACTGGCTAGGCACCCCAGCAGGACCCTCCTCCCTAAAGGGACTATGGCTAGCCTGCAAACAGCCATCAGCCACTCACCCAGGCTGGCCAGGAACCCCAGTGGGAACCCCACCCTGATCCGGGACACCCTTCAGGGTAAACCAACCAGCCCCCACCCATGCACCAGGGCTCTATCCATATAATAAAAGGGTAATATGCAAATTGACCCTAACAGCAGAACAACTGGGAATGACTGGTCACTACGACACACACTGACCACCAGGGGAAAGATGCTCAATGCAGGAGCTGCCCCTGGTGGTCAGTGCACTCCCACAGGGGGAGCTCTGCTCAGCCACAAGCCAGGCTGACAGCTGCCACCACAGTTGTGGTGGTGGGAGCCTCTCCTGCCTCCTCAGAAGTGCTAAGGATGTCTGACTGCAGCTTAGGCCTGCTCCCGCTGGCAAGTGGACATTCCTCGAGGGCTTCTGGGCTGCCAGAGGGATGTCTGACTGCCAGCTTAGGCCTGATACTCTGGGGAGCAGGCCTAAGCCAACAGGTGGACATCCACCGAGGGGTCACAGACTGTGAGAGGGCACAGGCCAGGCTGAGGGACCATCCAAGTACACAAATTTTTGTGCACTGGGCCTCTAGTTCTATATAGTAAAAGGCTAATATGCAAATTGACCAAACAGTGGAATGACCAGTCGCTATGACACGTACTGACCACCAGGGGGAAGATGCTCAAAAAGCCCAGAGAGGTCCAGGATTGGCACAAAATATTCAAAGTGATGAAAAGCAAGAGCCTACAACTATGATTTCTCTATTCCCCAAGGCTTTTGTATAAAATTGAAGGTGAGATAGCTTCCCAGATAATAAAAAGTTAAGGAGTATATCATCACAAAAACAGTATCACAAAAAATATTAAAAAGGACTTCTTAAAGAAAAAAAAAGTTAAAAACAATATTGCAAAAAAAATGCTCACTGACATAGGTAAACACATAATAAAAGCAGTGGATCAACACTAATGCTAGTGCAAAGGTTAAAAAGCAAAATCAGGAAGATCATGCATAATTACAACAGAATATTAAGGCATACACTCCAACACACACACACAATAAATAAAAAAATAATGACAAAAATGTAAATGTGGGGAAGTTGAGTAAAAATGGTAGTGATTTTCAAAACTTGTTGTGATAAACAACCCTATATAATAAAAGGCTAATATGCAAATTGACTGAACGGCAGAATGACTGGTTGCTATGACATGAGCTGGCCAACAGGGGACAGACATTCCATGCAGGAGCTTCCCCCTGGTGGTCAGTGTGTTCTCACAGTGTGCTCGCACTCAGCCAAAAGTGATGCTCACAACTGGTGAGCACAGCAGCAGTGGAGGGAGCCTCTCTCACCTTTGCAGCAGCACTAAAGATGTCCAACTGACAAGGAGTGGGCCTAAGCTGTCAATCGAACATCCCCTGAGGGCTCCTGGACAGAGAGAGGGCACAGACTGAGCTGAGGGACCATGCCCTGCCCAAGTGCACAAATTTTATGCACCAAGCCTCTAGTTTAAAATAAACTGCTATAAACACAGCTTGGTATATATAAAGCACATGATAATCACAAACCAAAAATCTATAAGAGATATATAAGAAATAAAGAGAATGGAATCCCAACAAAACACTACAGAAAGTCATCAACGTTCAAGAGAAGAGAGCAACAAAATAAGAAACTGAGAACTACAAAAACAATCAGAAAGCAATAAAATGGCAATAACTACACACCTATAAATCATTTCAAAGGTAAACGAATTATATGTTCCAATCAAAAAACAAATGGATAAAGAAAAAGCCATCTAAACTAATAAAAGCAAAATAGTAAAATTAACCGTTTCTCCGAGACAGGGTAAGCCGCACCCACCAGCCAATCAGAGCGGCTGTATGCAAATTAGCCCAGCCAACATGGAGGCTGCCACTCACGGACCTGAGTAAACGGCAGTTTCCATTGGGCAGAAGTGAAAGTGAAACTGCGGCCCGCTCCTCCGCTTAAACTGGCTCTAGTGAAACACAGGTTTGAAACAATATAACAATCATAGAATCCTCGGGAGCTGAAGGAAAGTGCAGCTGGGGCCTCACCACTAAGTAACATTGTGTCATTATAGGCGCTGCGAGGTGAGGCAGAGAGGAGGGTTCCTTAGTAGTTAGTAGGCCGCCTTAAAGGAACAGTGTATCAATTATAGAAGATAAACCCCAGGCCTTGAAGGAATAGCATCAATTATAGGAGATAAACCCCAGAAACCTGCGTTCAGCCAGCCTTGCTGGGACATTGGGTCAATGGGAGCTGTGGGCAGCTTTAAAGCCCCTCACCCAGGCTGGTCAGGCACACCAGCAGGTGGACATCCCAGAGGGTCCCAGACTGTGAGAGGGCACAGGCCGGGCTGAGGGACCTCTCGAGTGCACTGCAGGGCAGGACAGCACAGGACCCAGGACCCGTGAGTGGGAAAGAGGTGGCAGGGTTGGAGGGCACCAGGAAGCGGGTAAGAGGTGGCAGGCGGTCGGCGGCCTGCTTGGTGGGCTTCCCAGGCCCTTTGCGGGGCCTTGGGGAGCGGGTAGGAGGTGGCAGGGGGTCAATGGCCTGCTTGGCAGCTGTCCATGCCTTTGGAGGGGCATCGGGGAGTGGGAAAGAGGTGGCAGGGGGTCGGCGCCCTGCTTGGTGGGCTTCCCAGGCCCTTTGCGGGGCATCGGGGAGCGGGTAAGAGGTGGCAGGGGGTCGGCGGCCTGCTTGACAGCTGTCCAGGCCCTTGGAGGGGCATCAGGGAGAGGGAAAGAGGCAGCAGGGGGTCAGTGTCCTGCTTGGAGGGCTTCCAAGGCCCCTTGCAGGGCACCAGGAAGTGGGAAAGCAATGTGGTGGGACGGGGAGCGGGAAAGAGGCGGCGGGGGGGTCTTGGCCTGCTTGGCGGCTGCCCAGGCCCTTTGTGGGGCACTGGGGAGCAGGAAAGCAAGGCTGCAGGGGTCGGGGGTCCTGCTTGGCAGCTCCCCAAACCCCTTGGCAGCACCGGGAAGTGGGAAAGGAAGGCAGCAGGGGATGGGTGAGTGGGAAAGAGTTGGCGGCCTGCTTGGCGGCTTCCCAGGTCCCTTCCGGGGAGCAGGGAGCAGGAAAAGGCTGGCCTGACCACAAGGCGGGGTTTTCCCTGTTTTCTGGTGGCTGGAGGAAGATGGACAATAGGCAAGCTTGGGAGGCAGGCAGCACCCAGCCCTGGTCACAGCTCAAAAAAGAGAACAATATGCAGGGGAGGGCAAGAGTCTGAGAGATCAACATAGAGGGGGTGCCTGCTCCAAGCCTCCACGGTGTGCCTGGGGGCAGGCCCCCAGCAGGTAGACACACACAGGAGGACTGCTCCGAGCCTCAGATGCGGCTGGGGGCAGGTCCCCAGTGGTGACACACACACATACACACACACAAAAGGGGCCTGGCAGACTGGGGCCATCATAGGACATCCACTGAGGGGTCCCAGACTGTGAGAGGGCACAGGCCGGGCTGAGGGACTCCCTCCACCCCGAGTGCACAAATTTTTGTGCACCGGGCCCCTAGTAGAAGTACTAATAAGAAAAACTTTCTAGTCTTTCTCTCTCTCTCTCTCTCTCTCTCTCTCTCTCTCTCTCTCTCTCTCTCTCTCTCATTGGCAGGGTATCTCAGATGCTTTGTTCCTTTTTACTGCTTTTATTCCTTAGACTGGCTATGATTTACATGTTCATTTTTCTAAATATATTCTGAAGGATTAAGAGATAACATTATCACAGCTACAAATTGTACTCAAGGCTACCTCTTTCACCCAATATGTAAAGGAAAGAACATGAAACATGAGCAAAGAGTCATTGACACTTATGAATCTAGAAGTCAAATAGAAGGAATTTGTTGCGAGTTAAAAATAGAATATTGAATCAACCATATTATGAAATTATAAATATATACATAGTAACTTCTAGAGAAGAACTATAATTTAATTTTTATTATACAGACCTTATTTCAAAATTGCAGGACGAATCTAAATTAGCTCTTCAATATGATTAAGAGGTTGCTCTTAGTTTAGGGCGTAATTTTGTTAGAAGACTTTAAGAAAATATTATCAAATGTTATGATTTGGTGAAAGAGTCTTAAATTTTAGAACTTTGGGATGTTTTCAGAAGATCTTAGATCTGGACTAATGTCAGGAATCAAAGCATCACTCTACACCAGCCACATCAAGAAAAGAGCATAAAATCAGAGTAGAGGCATCAAGATCTTTACCTATGCACCTTCTCAGAGAAATAAAACATGGACAAAATTAAAAGCATGGCCTTTTGAGAGAGATAAACTGAGTTACCAGCTTGGACTATGACTATTTAGTTTACCTACCTATCTAACCTCAATTTGTTAATCTGCGAAAGGGACTACCAGCAAACTTCCTTTTCTAAGGGTATGAGAGATGTCCATGTTCCAAATTGAATGGTCAACTTTTCAGTCCGAGACTTCTCAGCTTCATCAATACAGCTAATACTGTCTCCTTTTGGAAACAACTTTCCCCTTTGTAGAAAGGAAGTGCTACCCTTTCTCCATAGACCTACTCAGGTTCATAGTGGACTGAGCCAGTCCTTCCTGTGAATACCTGACTCCCACCGGGCCACCTTTAATAGGAGTCAGGGACATTGCTATCAAAGGTCATTATTCATGTACGCCACAGTCCCCTGCTAGCTAAGGAAGTTGCCAAGTACTGGTGTCTATGAGCTAAGCTCCCCCCACAATATACCCTACACCAAGTAGGACCTCCACACAGGAAAGATGCCTTTTGCTGGTTCCTTTTCTCTTTTTCTTCTTCCCTCCTCCCTGACCCTATCCCTAACCCTAATCCTAACCCATTCATCTCTGATTCTCTCTCCCCTACTTCCTGCCTTTGACTACATGGGTGAGGTATAGCTATACTTTTTGCTAAAGCCAAAAGTCAAGGAGATGTTCTGGATTCCTACCATGACACAATCAATTGATGCCAAGTTCTGCTCATTCTTTTTTCAAACTAAATATGAACTCCAACCACTTCTCTCAATTACCACAGCCATCACCCAAGTTCACTATCATCTCTCACCTGGACCATAGAAATATCCCTTGTAATGATTAATTTTAAAAATATATATATTTTTATTATTGATTTCAAAGAGAAAGGGAGATGAGAGAAAAATAGAAATATCAATGATGAGAAAGAATCATTGATCTGCTGCCTTCTGCACACCCCATACTGGGGATTGAGCCAGCAACCCAGGCATGTGCTCTGACCTCCTGGTTCATAGATCGACACTCAACTACTGAGCCATGCCAGCCAGGAATGATTAATTTTATACATCAAAATGGTAGGCTATAGTGCTCAGTAATTTGATCAGACACCAATCTAGATGTTGCTGTGTAGGTTCTTTTTATATGAGATTAACATTTAAATCAGATTATCTTCCATAATGTGAGTCGGCCTCTCCAGTAAATTGAGGGTCTTCAGAGAAAAGACTGAAATTCTCCAGTGGGAGAGGAATTTGGTTTTCAGACTGTCATTAGACTTAAAATTGCAACATCAACTATTACTGGAATTTCAGCCTTCAGAACTGTCCTGCAAATTTCAGACTTGTCAGTACACATGATCACACAGTTAATTTTCTAAAATCAATCTTCTCTCTCTCTCTCTCTCTCTCTCTCTCTCTCTCTCTCTCTCTCTCTCTCTGTCTCTCTCTCTCATACGTTTAGGTAGATAGATAGATAGATAGATAGATAGATAGATAGATAGATAGATGATAGATAGATAGATAGATAGATAGATAGATAGATAGATTATATACATAGGTATTTCTTATACTATTGATTCTGTTTCTCTAGAGCAGCGATTTTCAACCTATTTCATCTCATGGCACACATAAACTACTTAGTAAAATTCTGTAGCACACCAAAAAATACATATTTTTGCTGGTCTGAAAAAAAGAGGTATAAATTTGATTCATTCACACTGAAAGGCTATTGTTGTGTTGGCTGTTGTCATTTTCTTTTATTTGACAATTTAAGGGAAATGAGGTCAGTGCTCCTGACTAAATGGTATTGCATGTTTTAGAAATTCTTGTGGCACACCAGTGTGTCATGGCATACCAATTGAAAATTGCTGCTCTAGAGAACCCTAACTAGATTAACACAGTCCTCTAATTGGTTTTCCCATCTGAGATTTGTTGTCCATTCTCTACAGGGTAGACAGGATGTTCTTTCTTTTAAAGCATACATTATATCATGTCGTTTTCCATTTTAACATGTTTATAGCTTTCTATTGCACTTAGAATAAAATTTCAAAATCCTTAAAATGCTCTTCAAATTTCAACATAATTTGATTATGTCCTCCTCTGGAGCTTCATCTCAAAACTTGTCACTTGACATACTCCAGATGGACTCTCTTCTTTCTGTTCCTCAAATGTACTGAACCCGTTATCTCAGAAGCTTTAAACTCTGACAGGATTCCATTTCTTACCATCTTCATGGAGTTTTCTCCTAATCAGCCTCAGCTTGCATTTCCTCATTAAAGCTCCCTCCCCAATCCCCAGTAATGATAATAATAGCTAAAGGTTTACTATGTGCCAGTATCTATTCTAAGCACTTTCATATATTAATTCATTATTTCACATGACTCCATAAGGTAACAACTCCCCATTTTAAGCTTAAGTAATGTGCCCATGATCACACAGCTGAGCTGGCATTTGAATCCAGACATTTTGGCACCAGTGTGCAAACTTCACTATTGAGTTTATCTTCCCCTAGGTAAAATTAAAAGACTCCCTTGGTAACTCTCTTCTTTTCCCTCAGTATTTATTGAAATTCAAAATATATATTTATATGTTTAATTACTTTCTAGTCCCCATTCATTATCATTTCATGAGAACAAGAACATTACCTGTTTTATTCAGCTGTGTACCTAGTTTGGTGTTTGGTATATTAGTTCTCAATAAATATTTGTGGTTATATATCCTTGTCTTTCCTTTCCATAGTTCATCATTTTTAGGTAGCAAGTTCTCAAAACATACCCTGACTGTCCTCAACCAGATAGAAATGTTAATGAGAGTCTGAAAGAAGAATTGGACTAATATCCTCATGTTTTCTATAACCTGTGTTTCTTGCATGAACCAGCCTTCACAGTGGTACAGACATCTATGGGATGGAGTTTGAGAATTCTTTAACTCACAAAATTTCACCCACCTACTTCAATTTTAACTATCAGTGATGCTACTCCTACCATTAGAATTCAAATATCCCCTGGAAACTGACAGTAATTATTAGTTAACATCTCATTAACATTAATTAACAGCTAGGATTACAGGACAGATATCCTCTTAGGAATACAATTCTGAGTTGGTGTCTTAGTACCAAGAGCTGGGTCACAAGGAGTAGTTGGGAAGACATTTCATGTAGAGCCAAGGATGTTATAAGGGGAGCAAGAAGCTAGAAAAATTCCAAGGCAAGAGGAATAGGAAAACTGAGGCAAGAAAATTAATCAAGTCTATAAATAGACACTTCTTCAAAGCAGACACACAGATGGCCAAAAGATATATGAAAAAATGCTCAAATTCACTAATCATTAGAGAATGCAAATTAAAAAAACAATGAGGTATCATCTCACCCCTGTCATAATGGCTACCAACAAAAGACAAGTGCTGGCAAGGATGTGGAGAAAAGGGAACTCGAGTGCACTGCTGGTGGGAATGTAGACTGCTACAGCCACAGTGGAAAACAGTATGGAGTTTTCTCAAAAAATTAAAAATGGAACTTCCTTTTGACCTAGTGATCCCTATTCTAGGAATATATCCTAAGAAACCTGAAACACCTATCAAAAATAATATATGCACCCCTATGTTCATAGCTGTGCAATTTACAATAGGTAATATCTGGAAACAGCCCAAGGGTCCATCAGCAGATGAGTGGATAAAATATCTGTGGGGCGTTTACACCATGGAACACTATGCAGCAGTAAAAAAGAAAGATCTCTTATCATATGGGACAGCATGGAGGGACCTGGAGAGTATTATGCTAAGCAAAATAAGCCAGTCAGAGAAAGACAAATATCATCTCCCTCATAAGTGGAAACTAATGAACAAAATTAACTGATGAACAAAATAAATCCAGAGACATAGAAGCATGGACCAGACTGTGGAATCTCAGAGGGAAGGCAGGGGTGTGTGGGTGGGTGGGAAGAGATCAACCAAAGAACTCATATGCATATATGCATAACCCATGGACACAGACAATAGGGGGTGAAGGTCTGGGTCCAGGACTGGGGAAGGGCTAGAAGCGGTCAATGGTAGAAAAAGAGGGACATGTGTAATACGTTCAACAAGAACGATTTTTTTAAAGTAATTTGGGGGGGGGGGAAGAAAACTAAGCAAGGCCAAACAGTTTGGAAGCCTGCAGCCAGCTTATAAATAAGCCATTATCTTCCCCAGCCAAGGAAAGGAGCAAAGAATCCAGAAAAGGAGTGGGAACGGCAGGGAGAAAGGAGGGGAAATCTTAATGCAACTAGAGAATACATAGCATAAAACATCGCTTTGTATAGTATATCATTGCCTAACTACTAGGCTGTACACCTGAAACTAATATAAAGTAACATTGAATGGCCAACTGTAATTGAAAAATAAAATAAATTATTTTTGAAATTGCAAAAAAAAAAAAAAAATGCTAAAACTAGCTAAAAGATAGTAGAGAGAAAGGAGGAGTGTGAAGGAAGAATACAGTCTTACCTCATCCCACTCCCTAAACAGAGAAGTCATCAGTGTTGGAGTTTGGTAAAATAAAATTGCCAGCTGCTTCTTGTAAATTGTGGGAAAGTCACTATAAAGTAAAAGAGGAACCTTGAAAATTAATCTATACCAAGCTATTTGGTAGAGGAATTTTAAAATCTACAGACAGAAAAGTATTCAAGGCAGAAACTCCCCACCCCACTCACTCCTCTGATTAGCTAAGAGAGTCCATCTGTGCTTTATTCTGGATGATAGATTTGCTTGCCTTGCTCCTTTAATAATTTGCATGTTCGGCTTTCTTAATAAACTGCTTTAACATAATGCAGTTTTCTGGAGTCACTCATTTGAATTCATTCTATGACAAGTCAAGAACTGAGGTGGAGATAGCCCTCTTCCTCTGACTTGAGTGGATATCCAATAACAGGAGAATGTCTATGCCAACTTCCTCTGTCTCTGACCTCTAGACTCCATTTTAAAGATCTCAACTGATTAGGTCAGGCCTATAAATTAATCTCCCACTAGTAAAATTAAAGTTAACCATTTAGGGGACTTAATTATATATGTAATACTCCTTCATCTTTGCTATATAATATAGCATATTCAAGGAATTGTTATGCCATCATCCTTGCCTACTGGTTAGAAGCAAATTACAGGACTCACCAACAGCCAAGGGGAAAGGGTTTTATAAGAGTACTAGGGGCCTGGTGCACAAAAATTTGTGCACTCGGGGTGGAGGGAGTCCCTCAGCCTGACCTGTGCCCTCTCACAGTCTGGGACCCCTCAGTGGATGTCCTATGATGGCCCCAGTCTGCCAGGCGCCTTTTGTGTGTGTGTGTGTGTCACCACTGCGGACCTGCCCCCAGCCGCATCTGAGGCTCGGAGCAGTCCTCCTGTGTGTGTCTACCTGCCGGGGGCCTGCCCCCAGGCACACCATCAAGGCTGGGAGCAGGCACCCCCTCTATGTTGATCTCTCAGACTCTTGCCCTCCCCTGCATGTTGTTCTCTTTTTTGAGCTGTGGCCAGGGCTGGGTGCTGCCTGCTTCCCAAGCTTGCCTACTGCCCA
>PVJC01018354.1:0-31849 GCA_004026665.1 Murina feae | reverse complement strand
GAGCTCCACCTATCTACACTGACCAAATTACATTTTACTAGAGCCCCGATGCATGGATTCATGTGCATCAAAAAGAAATTAATTATAAGGTGGCTGGCAGGGCAGGACTGGGCTAGACAGGCTGGACATGTCTTGGAGCCAACTCCTGAATTCCCTCTCTGGCCAACCGCACCTGGGGTGGCGCCAGGGCTCAAAGGGCATTTGCAGAGTGAGCGGGGTTCCTCTGGCAGGTGGGATCCCTCGGCCTAGCCTGTAGGGATCAGGCCATAACCAGCAGTCTGACATCCCCCGAGGGGTCCCAGAGTATGGTGAGAGGACACTCTGCAAAGTTGCTGTCGCCCAGCAGCTCCTGCATTGAACATCTGCCCCTTGTGGTTAGTGAGTGTCATCCCTACTGACCGGTCGACTGGTTGCTTAGCCTTTTATATATATATAGTGTCTTAACTGAAATGGCTGATTGTGAGGGTTTTAGAAAAACATCCAAATCCTAAGGCATCAAGGTAAAAAGAAGAGTAGATTAGATTGTTTTTTCCTCTTCCATTGACTGAACTATTTTTAAACTTTTAAAAAACAGAATCCCACCTAAACATGGGTTTCAACTCAGTATAAGAGACTCAGTGATGGTCAATCATGAATGGCAGCAAAACACAAGAAGGTAAGGTTCTGAAATCATTTAAATGCAAACTTTTAATAGTCACCCTTCTGTATGGAGTTCAAGGTAGAGAGAGTGGAAATATTGATGGGTTAATGGCCAGCATTAAAGGACAGGAGAAGATGAATATTTTAGTACATATGAGAAACACCTTACATAAATAGACTCATTTGTTCTCACAGCAACTCGGAATACTGAGCTGAGACTTCACAGACACATCTGATGTCATTGCTAGTGGTAGCGCGATGCCACAACTGTTTTTCCTGGCTACTAAGTCAGAAAATAAAATCCCTCTAGAGAGTGCTCCCTTGAAAGGTGTTTAATCAAACCTTCAAGCCAGCTTCGACAAACTGCTGTTGTGATGGACCGCAGGAGCCTGTGGTTAATTCCCCGTGGCCTTAGCTGAATCTGGATGGAAGTCTGTACGTGTGCAGCTAGACAGAGCTCATGAATAGAGAAACTTACAAAAATAGTAAAAGCCTTCTCTGTCCAACCGAACAGTCTAGACTGCTTCAGAGACCTAAAAGACACATCCTGCCCCTTACTTCCAGAGATATCTGTTACCAGCTTTGGGCATTAAGAATGTGAAAGTTGAGTTTTAATGTGCTTTCAAAACTACTGCAAAGCTAGCATCCCACAGCAAAGCAGGTCAAGAAACCCAAGGTCAGGGGGACCCTGCGGCTCCGGATTCCGCCTCCTGACTGCTGTTCTGGGAGCCATGCTGAGTGCTAACCAGGCTGGTGTGGGAGCTCTGCACTTTCCCTCTCCTAGAAAGCCTCTCCTAGGAAGCTTCTGTGCCTCTGTAACTCTAGGGATTAGGTTTGAACAGTCCATTCTTCATTTCTCCAGTTTTATCACATTCCCTAGTGTGATGGGGATTTGGTTCTCTAAGTACCATTCCCAAGAATTCCTCTACACCTCTCCTGCCCCCAACCTCCTGATAGAGTGATGCTAGATGGTTGGTCTGTCAATAGTTGGTATTTGCATTATGATTATGTAAATGCTATTTACTGCTGAGTCAGGTAATGTACTATGACTTTGCTTTCTTGGCAATTTAAAAACAATTTTCAGTGAAATTAATAATTTTCATTTTGTGTGTGTGCTCACCTGTGTCTATGTTCCTACCCATTAATTAATCCCCAAACAATCTGCCTAAAGTACAAATCTCCTCTAAAGACACTCAGTCGTATCAGACAATCTACCACTTAAAAGTCCTTTTCAGGGGGCCCGGCACTGCTCCAGTGTGGGCTGACGGTGGTCCCGGGGCGCCTCCCGAGATGGAGGATTCCTCCTCCACCCGCATCCCGGGGATTCCCAGCCCTGCTTTCTCCTAGACCCGACACCTTCCTCTATTTTGGTGGAACACTTTCAGCAAGCAGCTTCCTGTGACAGGAATTGAGGGATATTTTTTATGTTTTTGAGTATCTGAATGTGTTATTTAATTTCACTTGAGTGGGGTGTGAAGGACAGAATTGTAAGCCAGAAATCAGTCTCAGTTTCAAGTGTTGCTTCGGCACCTCTGATCTCCAGCATATTGTACATAATCTGTTTTAGCTTCTCCGGGAGTTTCTAGATCTTCTCCTTTTTTAAATTCTCACCCGAAGGTATGTTCATAGAGAGAGAGGAAGGGAGAGAGAAACACTGATATGAGAAACATCGATTAGTTGCCTCCTTTTGGTGCAAGGGACGGCGCTCTGAGAAACTGAGCTCCCCTGGCCAGACCTCTGCTGATCTTAACTTCCCAGGGATGTGCCCAGTGCAGGTCATCTGCAGGCACTCTGCTGGGTACTCAGTGGCCCTTTCAACCTGGAGTCTTCAAGAATTTTCCTTATGTGTGATAATTTCTCTTCTCTTTTCAGTATCTCTATTCAGTCAGATGTTAGGCTTTTCAGTTCAGTCTTTACTTTTCTTAGTTTCTCTCCAATTTCTCCTTTATCTTTTTTAAAAATATATTTTATTGATTTTTTACAGAGAGGAAGGGAGAGGGATAGAGAGTTAGAAACATCAATGAGAGAAACATCAATCAGCTGCCTCTTGCACACCCTCTACTGAGGATGTGCCCGCAACCAAGGTACATGCCCTTGACCAGACTCGAACCTGGGACCCTTCAGTGCACAGGCTGACACTCTATCCACAGAGCCAAACCAGTTAGGGCTCCTTTATCTTTTTGTTCTATATTTTAAAAGAGATTTTTTTCAACTAACCAACGTTTTCTGTGAAACTTTTAGGGATTTTAAATTATTACTCAAAGAACTCTTTCTTGCCTTCTAATTACTATACAGCAAGGGTGGGGAATGTCTGGCCCATGGGCCGTATATAAGGCTCACAAAATCATTTAGTCTGGCCCTACCAACACATTAGGGTGAGTTAATTAGATGTTTGACCAAATATAGCAGGCTAATTTTTAAGTTGATAATTTCATATGGCCTGTGAGTGATGTTATAAATACCCAAATGGCGTTTGGCAGAAAAAAGGTTCCCCACCCCTGCTTTACAGCAACAGAAAACCATCTCATCACTGAAGAAACAATGTCTTTTTCTGTTTTCCTCTATTCTCTGCATTATCTGTGTTCTCTCCCTGCCTCCCTGTCCTTGGCCCAGGTCTATCTTTCGAGTTCAAGGGCTGGCTCAAATGTCCGTCCTTCTCTGCTTCTGTCTCCTTATTTAAGAAGCACCGGACATCTGGCTAGAAGTTATGTCATGGCGCCACTCGCAATAAGTGACGTTCACTGCGACAGTCAGTAAGTACACAGAGGACCTGGTGTCTGCCGCCGCAAGGCCTCCCCTCCATCTCTTGCGCATCCCACCATTTAACTGTATTTTTTTCATCAAATAGTTTGCTCATTATCCCTCATTCACTGAACATTCCTGGGCACTGGCTCTGTGCTGGTCCTGGTGACCAGTGACTGTCTATGAAGAGACTTTACATAAACATAATCAGCTGCAGGTGAGGCAGTGGGCATGGTGGTAAACAGCACTGGCTTCGAAGCCAGACTTCCTGGGCTTAAACTCAGTTTCTCTACTTGTGGCCTTAGGGAACACTTCAGGTTCCCAGTTTAAAATGTGGGTATCTATGGTACCCACTTCAAAGTGTTGTTACGAGTATTAAATTAGACAAAGCATGCAAACAGCTTACAACAGTACCTGAGACATAGTAAGTTCTACATAAATATTAGATGTTACTGTGTTAAAATAGGTTGGGAAGGTTATTTCTCAAGTGGCCTAGCCCGTTTGCAACAGCTTCACCACATTCACTGGGAAGGGAAGGGACAGTGCAGACCAGACACCAGACTAGCTGCTTTACATGTGCCTCTATTTATGTTTTAGCCTCAGAGCCTGCCAAGGTAGATAGCACAGTATTTCTGCTTCACAGGTAAGAACTCTCAGGCTCAGAGGGAAATGCATTGCTGTGAGCTCCACAGCTGGTCTGAGGTGGAGCTGGGACTTAAACCCGGGCTTGTCTGACTCAAAGGGCAGGCCTTCCCAGACTGTCTCTTACCTCCCAGCAGACAATTCCACCGTAGCAGGTCCACCCTGTAGGATCTGAGCCTCCACATTCCTTCTTTCCTCCTGGGATGGTGAACTCAACTAAATGCCATACAGTCCTAAAACAGCACTTCTGGGTAAACACCCTCTACCTTAACCTGAACTTTCCCTCAAACACTCTGAACTCGTGCATTTCACTCAAAGGGTCTGAAAGCTCAATCCAGGAAAGCAGATTTAGTTAAGCCAAAGGCAGGAGCTCTGAGCAGGATGAGACCACAGGAAACCAGAGGCAGGAGGGGCAGGGAAGGAGCTAAGAGCGAAGGAAAGTGGCCGACAGGGTAGACACCCAAGCAGCCAGGGCCAGCCGAGGTCACCACACTCACCACTTCTCCAGAAGGCAGGTGTATTGTCTGCGGTGCCTGCTTGTTCAAAAATTTGTTTAGTAAGCGGATGTTGGCAAATGTGCCCCGTGCCATGATGGCGTCATTGCCCCTGCGGGAGCCGTAGGAGTTGAATTCCCTCGGAGTCAGGCTGCCAAAGCAAGAAGGAGGGGAGCCGGCTCAGTGAACGGGTGAAGATGGCCTTTGCTTACACCAAGAAGGGAGAAAAGAAACCTCGGGATTCCTCTCCTCGACCAAGAATGCCCTCCCAGGCAGCAAACTGTTCCCGCAGCCTCACTGAGGCAGCGCCGAGGTGTGATCCCCAACCTCCATCTGGGGTGTGAAGATGGAACTAAACGTTATCCCAGGCCAACCTCCATCTTACAATCTGGGTAGAAAAGTAGGAGGAACTCTAATAAGAGTATTTGTTGCATTCCGTAAGGAAGTCTATAAAGTTTCACAAAAATTAAAATATGACAAATGGGTAAGAAAGCCCTGGCCAGGTGGCGCGGCTGGTCGGAGCGTTGTCCTGTTGGCCAAAGGGCGCGTCCAGGAGGCAAACGATCGATGCTTCTCTCTCACATCTCTCACATCGGTGTTTCTTTCTCTGTCTCCCTTTTTCCCTCTCTCTCTCAAATCGATAACGTAGCCTTGGGCGAGGTTTAAAAATAAATGGGTAAGACAAAGGAAGTAAAGACAAACAATCAAAGTAAGTTGGTCAGGGGTCAGGTGGAGCCCCAAATGGGGGAAACATAAAATATGTCATAAGCTAACCAGTAGGGGGCCCAGATTTGTCTCCCCGTTATCAGGAACTGGACTGAAAGGGAAGACACACAAGTGGCAAAGGATTTACAATTTCCTAAGATAAAAACCAGAGTAGGGCCCAGGAGGCAGACCGGCTATCCCTCCAGGTCCCGAGATCAGAGAGAAACCTGGTCAGGGGGACGTCAGAACGTCAGAGACAACATTTTACCGCTAACACAGAGACCCCTTGACTGGGCTGTTCCCTAAAATGCTGGGAAATGAGTGTGAGTGTTAATGTGACTTAAAGGTTAGATCTAATTGAGGACTGAGAGAACCTATAAATGGGTTTCAGGAGCAACTGAAATTATATCCAAAATGCTATGATATGTGCATTTTTCTGGGAAGGTATTATATTCGCTTTTACTCAATTCCCTACAGCAGTGGCTCTCAACCTTGGCTGCACATTAGAATCACCTGGGAATCTTTTTAAAATCCTGATTTCTGGGCCTCATCCTCCAGAAATTCTGTTTCTTTGTTATGGGGTGGGGCCACAACATTAGTTAACAAAGAAACAGAATTTCCAGAGGACGAGGCCCAGAAATCAGGATTTTAAAAAGATTCCCAGGTGATTCTAATGTACAGCCAAGGTTGAGAGCCAGTGCCCTGAAGAGTCCATGTCTCAAAAGAAGCCAACAATCACCAATCAAAATAAGGTGTTGGATTTTGTTCCTCGAATTGGTTCTGGGCCCCATCCCAGAGGAAGCTGACTCGGGAGGTGGGAGGGGAACCAGGAGTCTTTATCTCCCCAGATGATTCTCACGGAGAGTGAGAGTGGGGTATTATGGGTCTTTGATTAACGTGGGTCACCTGACAGCAGATAACCCTGGTGTAGTACCTGTTAAAACTGGTACATGACTGAGTGCGGCTGACGAGTGCGTGAACTGCCAATCTTAGAAACAGTTCTCTGTGAAGAGTGCGTCTCAGCCGGGAACGGCAATGCAGTTCACCTTACGCTCCTGCTGAGCCGTTCCAGTGCAGCCAGGCTCTGCCGCGGGTTAAAAGCAGGCCCTGTGCCTTATCTACCTGGCAAGCTGGGGGCAGAAATGATAGTTGAGCCCAATGCGCACAACACTTGCTCAAAGATTGTCCCTCCCCCCTGACAGGGCTCACGTGATGATGGATTCATCCACAGAAGCTTCGAAGCAGCAAACAGAAAGACTGACTGGTTTCCAAGCACCAGGGTTCAGTGAAGAGCCACAGTCTGCTTCCAACAGGACCAGGCGAAAGAGCAATGCTGGCCTAGTCGCTCCCTGCTGCCTTCAGTCTGTCCTCAGCTCCCGCCTCACTCACACTTACCCTCTGTTAGTTAAGTAGCGAGCAGCAGGGCTGTTCCTTGCAATGTTTCCAGCCGGAGAGATATGGTCAGTTGTTACTGAATCTCCCAAATTCAGCAGCACATAGGCATCCACAATGGATTTAGCGGGCTGCAGCTCCAGAGTCTAGCAGAGAACATAACAAGTCAGCCCGGCCAGTATGCCCCATGCACCAAGAGGCAGCTGGTTCGTCCTGGGTCAGGGCACATGCGCGGGGTTTTGTGCTTGATCCCTGGTGGGGGGTGTGCAGGAGGCAGCTGATCTCTCTCTCATTGATATTTTTATCTCTCTCTCCTTCCTCTCTCCCTAAAAATCAATAGAAATATACTTAAAAAAACAAACAAACAAAAACAAAAACACAAGTAGGGCTGGCCAGGTTTCCTCCAACAAGTCACAAGGGAAGTCTCAACAGTGGAGTGCTGCAGACCTGAACCAGGTGATAGACAGCCCTAATCAGTACACAGGAAATTCTAGGGTGTTTTTCTTTTCTTTTCAGTTTTATCAGGGTGCTTAGAAAAGTAAGGTGAATTCACTCCAAACATTTACATCTCAGCCTTGGAGGGAAGAAGAAGGACTGGCCCTGTCCCCTCCAGAGCAACAGGATGCAGCTGCAAATGGCGTTCTCTTTCTCCATGTGCACAGAACTCTGACTTCTACCCCATCCCCTTCCCAGAAAGACCCATCCTGGGCAGCGAGGACTCCTTGCCTGAGTGGGTCTCAGGGGGAAGGATGCAGGCCCTGCATACTCTCTGGAACAGCCCTCAGACTTCACCGCAACCACGCTCAGGGGGCATCTGATCCCCAGGTGTCTCTACACAGCCACACACAAGCCCTGACAGGAAAGTGAGGTCTCATCCAGCCAGTCTCCCAGATTCCCCAAGCCCTCCCTCGTGGCATTTGCTTGGGTTTGTGGAGGTTTGAATGAAATAGGTGATGAAAACATGAGTGTGGGATGATAAAGTAGACGTTATAAGGAAAGAAACCTTTTAAAGAATTCAGTTTGTAAAAAATGGAAATTCATACCAGGTTTTCAAAGAATGGTGGTGACTTAATGTATGTAGATTTGGGATTCCAGTAATACAGCGTATCTGAGGGGGCTGCTAAGGCATTCCAGCTTTCATTCACAGTCTTTAGAAAAAAAAAGACAAAAAAAGGGCCAATCCAATTACATTCTATTACAAGGAAAATTTAACACACAAACATATAACACATATTCGAGCTATGAGTACAATAAAAACCATTCTTATTCTAGTCATACAAAAGAATTCCTTTATACTAAGACAGTGTTATGCTAAATAATAATACAGATGCGCTCTGACAGGCAGCCCCCAAAGACCCCAGTTGCCCCCACCCCTGGGTTCACACCCGACAGGGAGCCCCCCCTGCTGAGTGTGGGCTGAACTTAGTGAGTCATTTCCAAGGTTAGGTATGAAGAGACTCTGCCTTCTATGTCCCTCAGCCTCTCTTGCTTTCCCGCTTGCTTGCCCTGATGGTGTCAGCAGTCATGCTGTGAGTTGTGCAGAGACCACCAGCAAGGCCTCTGGCTGATGGTCATGAGGAGCTGAGGCCCCTGGTCCAGCAGCCCTGAGCGCTGATCCTGCCAACACCACTGAGTGCCCTTTCAAGTGCAGCTCTCCAGCTGACATCTGACTGGAGCCTTGCAAAGGCAGAGCCACCCAGCTAAGCCACATGTGGACCCACAGACTGTGAGATGATAGATAAATGCTTGCTGTTTTAACCCATGGAGTTTCGGGGTAATTCGTTGTACAGCAAGAGATAACTAATCCATATACTTACAAATGTAACTTCAGAAAAAATAACCCAGATTTGTACAGAAGGGGAAATCATTTACTCTCTGAAGATTTGGGGAAGCAGACTTCCAGGACACATGGTCATTGGATAGCCAATAGCAGCTGCCTTGCACACAAAGTAGCTTGAAATCTCTCCACAGGTCCATTAGCTCAGCCTCTGAATGCATGCATTTCATGCAATGCCCACCCAACTCCCTCAGACCATTCATTTCCCAAGGGCTGCTGGGGGGAGGGCACAGCCTCCTAACCCCCGGACAGTCTGCTGTCTTGTTTCAAACCCAAGCCCTTGTCAGCAGGCTGTGAGTCAGCCTAACACAGAAAGCAGGGAAAGAAAAAACATCCAAGGGTCTCAATAAATAATACTGAGCCCAGTACATTTTATCCCTTTTTGTAAAACACTCAAAAAGTTTCATTTATTTAAGCAGTTTAGGGCTTTCTACTGAGTGGCTTTTACTTATTAGCTTATTTGTAAGCATCCAAATAAATGTGGGAGGTGCACTATCCCAACCGACTCCGCCTCAGTGACATCTGGGAGAGGTTCCTCACCCACAGGGACACCAGAGCCCAGGGGTCTGAGAAAGGGAGAGCGATGGAGAGCTGCTGGGAATCACACACAACCCGAGGCCTTTCTTCCCATCTGGAACATCTGGGGGGTGTGGGGTTTATGAAACTGTGAGTCACAGGAGAAAAATGACTGAGAGCCACTTCCCTCATCTCTGAAGAGGGAGTAATGAACCGGTTCCACTCCTATTAGCCTGCAGGCTGCAGAGAGGACACAGAGGCGCAGCTCTCCCTCAGACGCTCGGGCAGGCGGGCCCTCACCTCTATTTTCTGATAGACCTCCTTGAACATCCCAGGGATGACGAACTGACGCTCTACCGCCTGGATTTCCTCTCTCGTGGGCCAGATATCCTTCAGAAATACTTGCTGTCCCTTTGCATTCACTCCTGGGGGAGAAATGTTTATTAATGAGAAAACTTCATTTAACGGCCTTTTTCTTTATTCCATACAGTCGAGTCCTGTAGTTCTATCTATCAAGTCCAAAGCCGACACTGCAGGGCGAATCCTAAATCACGGCCCGAGGAAACACAGGCCAGGTGTCAGAGCCTCTGGCCACAACATTTCGGTCAGCGGATCAGTATATAACATGGCGTTATGTGTTTCATTTATAGACGGCCTTGTTAATGCATGTTGTTGATGCATTAACATTGAACTCCCTGCCAACGGCATGATGACCCGTGCCTCATGAAGCATACTTAGCACAGGACACCACACAGGCTCCCTGGGCTGAGGGACACGAGGCAGCACTTCCACACTCTACCTGGGAGCCGTCTGAAACAGGGACATCAACTACAAGCAGCACAACAATGCAAACACCCTGGCATGAGTAGACCACAAATAGGTCTTATTTACAGGGCGACAGCTGAGATAACATGGCGGGGGGCTGCCTCGTGTGACTTCAGCTGAGAAGGTGCACCTTGCAGGACTCGGTTTCCCCACTCTGTGTGTGCCTGTGAATGACCTCAGAAGCATAGTGAGCATTGATGTGGGGGATAAAATACATTTTAGTGGATAGGCAAATTTTCGAATATGGAATACACATATAATGAGTCCCACCTGTACATCTAAGTTATAATTTCCTGGAGGCAAATTGAAAGGGCATTGTTTTCATATAATCTAATTTGCTTACAGTGAACTGAGGAGGGGATAGGAAGCAAGAAAGCCAGAGGTAAGGAGACAAAGCATCATATACTCTGAATTTGGGGAGGTTAAACTATCCGAAGGTGTTCCCACGGAGTGCATATTAAAGCAATGCCTATCATTAGATTAAAGTAGGAGACTGAAAAGGGAACTGGAGAAGTTGTCAGAAGAGCAAGCTCTCTACTACTCTCTGTATTTCTTTTCTGTCATTCCTTGCTCTTACGTATATCCTTATTTATTTCAGTTATGTCTGGCTGTGTGTTGAGGAATAAAGAAAAGACTCTCCTCCCTTTTCATCTTACCTCTGAAAGTTCGAGGCTTCATTATTTATTAAGGAAAGCACTAGTTCTCTTTCAATTATATTTTCAAATTCATTGGGGGATAATTATAACCCCATAAACAAAGTCTTACCCAGTGGCTCTTTCTCAAAGTCGATTTTGATGGTCCCAGCAATTGCATACGCTATCACCAAGGGTGGAGAGGCTAAATAGTTGGCCCGGGTATTGGGGTGAACTCGACCTTCAAAATTCCTGTTCCCAGACAGGACTCCGACAGCAACAAGGTCTCCCTGTGTGAGGTGAGAGAGGAATTGGGTCACAGGAAATGAGACTACCCTGGTGGCTCATTTTAGGCCATTTGCCGAGTTTTCCCATCACCAGGAGGTAGCTCTTTAAGCTTCCCTTGCACTGGTTCCCTTCTCTACAGGACAGTACATGGGGGTTTCCCTGGGGGAGACTATCTGTGTCAAAAGACACAGAGAGACATGGTCACTGGTTTCTGCTCATGAGGAGATGCCAGGGAGGTCAGAAGGCAACCTCCTAGTTATGTTGCTGCCTGGGGCCTAGGAACAGGTGGGGATGACTAAAAGTTGAAAGCTCCAGGCAGCCACACTGACTTACATGGATTCTGTAGTCCACGCAAAGCAAACCTAATGGTATTTGTCAACGCTACAGAACTTATGGGACAAAACCTAAGCAAGTGAGTTGAGATTCATGGGGGTGAAGACTTCTCTGACTTGGAACCAGTTTTCAGATTAAACAATCTGGAATCAGAACTTGCATTTGTTCCCTCTTATGTCCAGGTGTCGTACTTCGATGTCCATTTTCATCTCAATGTTCACAGGCTGTGAAACAGTACTATGGATCACCTCCAGTTCACAGTCGTGACCACGCAGGTAAAGAGAGGTTCGTTAACTTGCCCCAGGTTATCTAACGAGTAAGTTCAACTTGATTTCAAGGGCTGTACATCTAACCACATCCCCTGCTTCCCTGAACCTTCTGGAAATGACCAGTGTTTGGGTCACACATCATATAAGAAGAGGTCACAGCTCTGAAGACCCACAGGCCCTTAATTACCTGCGTGATGGCTTCCACCACAGGCTCCGGCAAGGGTCCGCTGTTGCCAATGCAGGTCATGCACCCATAGCCCACGACATCAAACCTAGCAGCACAAGGCAGAATTCTCAGTGCGCCCTCTGCTGGAACAGCTCCCGCAGAGCGCTGACTTAAAGAGGAGAGCGGCTCATGAAATGAGCCTGGGACAGTGCGTCTCCTTTAACGTGTTCATTCCTGGAGCATTTTGATACATTATCCATCCATTCTAGATCATTCCATTGGACTCCTTTGTGAGTCAATTATAAAAATAAGTCTAAGTGAAAGTGGAAATCGATATGCCACTTATTGTCTCTCGTCACTAATTTTGTCATATATTCCTAAGGCTTTCTGATTGTTATGATGCACATGAATAAAACCTCTGTCACCCGAATTAGGAATAATGGGAAGCTGGAGAAACTGTACCTGGAGACAAATAGCTAAAGTACCTGAGGAATGAGAACATCCGAGCCAGGGTAGAAGGGCAACTCCCAGTGCAGAGCCAACACTGGCCCACAGCACAGGGAGGGAGTGGCACTCTCCAACGCACAGGCTGATCCCATGCCCTGCGCTGCCCTTCGTGGGCACTTCCGTATGATGAACAACTAGCGTAACCGAGGGTCCTACTCTGTGGGAATGTGAGGGTTCAAGGTCACTCACCATCTGACAAAATGCTACGGAACTGGACACCATCAGATGAGCTAACAACTGTTACAGGTGCCACAGCAAGGTACATGTGGGAGACGATACAACAAAGGCGATGGCATAAAAGAAAACTCCCCCTCACCCCAGCTGAGACAGGTAGGGCATGACTCCGCTCTCCCGCAGGTAGTAGGTGACCACCCCGCTCCCAGGAGACAGGCTCGTTTTGATGTAAGGCTTCACGGTCAGGCCGGCGTCCACGGCTTTCTTGGCTAACAAGCCTGCGGATGGCAAACACAGACACATGTGGGTGGGTGCCTACTCCAGGTACCAGGGACATTCAAGAAAGACACCGGCTCTTCAGTCTGCATTTCCAGCCCCTGCCAGATCAAGCCCGGTTTATGTGGGCACTTTCTACTATTTCTGCTGCTTATCAGAAATGCAAAGCTCGCTGGCCCAAGTCACTCACGTGTGCAGTCAACTCAAAAGTGGCCATGAACGTGAAGAAAGAGATGTGTGTGCGTACTTTAAGCGATACACTGTTTAGGGACATGTTATAAAATGAATTTTTAATTTGGGGAGGGAGAGCAATCTGTCTAAATATGTTTTATTTGGATGAAAATTCTCATCGGAAGGGCCCCTTTCTTAAAGTATCTGAAGGGTGCACTGGCTGGTGAGGAGTACAGTCGGTCTCGATGTAAAAGTGTCTTAAAGTGGAAGATCAGGAGCTTCTGGGCCACAGGACTCCCACAAACAGCCCACTGCAGGGGCCCTGGAGCCCTGGGGCCCGGGGTGCTCTGTCTGAGGCTGTATCACAGAGGCAGAAAGAAATGAGGAGAGCCCTAGCTGGCTTGGCTCAGTGGATAGAGCGTCAGCCTGTGGACTGAAGGGTCCCAGGTTCGATTCCGGCCAAGGGCACATGCCTGGGTTGCGGGCTCCGTCTCCAGTGGGGGGTGTGCAGGAGGCAGCCAATCAATGATTCTCTCTCATCATTGATGTTTCTTCCTCTCTCTCCTTCTCCCTTCCTCTCTGAATCAATAAAAGAAATATATTAAAAAAAGTAAAGGAGGAGAGGGGTGTGAAGACACAGAAAGCTACAGACACGCTGGTGACTGCTCTTGAGGAACCTGGTCAGCTGAGCTGGCAGCAGCGGACTCCCTGGTTTTCCTGTGCAGTGTCCAGCTCATAGGAAAGGGCTGTTGTAACTCCATCATCTATGGACATAAAGCTCAACATGAATTGTGGGGGGTGCTCAGAAATGTGGAAATTTAAAGAGACCTTATAGTAACAAAAGTCTGGATGCAAATGTAGCTACTTAATCAGAATTGCAGACAAGATTACGTGACAACAAATCTCAGCCTGAATTCCACTGAACAAAAGGGCCAGCAGGGGTGGTACAGAGACCAGGCTGCGACAGGAAATTAGTTTTTTTCTTCTAAAGTCTGACATAAGGTTCTGGGCTTTACCAGAAATCCATCTTCGTTGGCTTCCTTCTTACTTACTTTCTGCATTAATTCTAGTCACGAATATGCAGTGTTTGTTCCACTTTAAATAGTTTGCTTTGGACACTATAGTGTAAACATTTCTGGGCCAATAAATTCCTACATCTGGGAAAGACAAGGTTCAGGGAACCACTGCTGAGGCCCTGGGTCGTGTCTTGGGGGATTTCCACCCTCATGTCCTCTGCAAGGCCATGAGCAGGGTTTCGAGCGCACTCACCTGCCCCGAGCATCACCGACGGATTGCTGGTGTTCGTGCAGCTAGTGATGGCGGCGATGACCACGGAGCCATGGGCGAGAGTGAATTCGCCATTGTTATAGATAAACGTCTTCCGGTCGTCATGATGGTCTGGAGCAACCTGGAACCCTTTAAACCCTTGCTACAGGAAGGAAAAACAGATATTTCTTCAAAAGTTCTCACCTTAAACGATGAAGAAATACTTTGGGAACTGTAACATTAAAGGGTAATTCTTAACAAAACATAAATATCTTGGCCAATAAAATCCAAAATGCTACCGTAAAAGTATTCTTTAGTCTATTAAAATCTTTACAAACAGCAGCCATAATTCTAAATCTTACTCTTGCTTTGAAATTAGCAATTACTTCTTTTCTACCTAAAGACCAGAACTGTTAAAACTACAACTTTAGTTTAAAGTTAGTCTCAGTGGAATTCAATGACATTATTGTAGTTTAATGAGGCCACTGATTCTAAGCAGATGGAAATTTAGAAAAAGGGGCCATTTGGGTCGGATTCAGCCAATCAAGTGCCACGAAGGTTCCAATGAAGGAGAGCTGCCTGTCTGCTCTGAGCCGGGAACGGGAGGAACAGAAGCACAAGGGCCAGCCAAGCGTGGCGAGTAGAGGGAAGGCTGTGGGAGCGTCACGTGGAAGCAGGTATGTTCTAAAAGGTGGGCTGGATTATGCTTACACACGGCCAAGTACTCTCAGGGGGCTGCCTGGCTCCTGGCTGGTGACGGGGGTGGGTGGGGGGGTGGGGGGTGGGGGGAAGGGCCTCCACCTGCTCCCAACACTGACCTTGGCTCCGAGGCAGCTCTCAAAGTCCTTTTTCATGTCGGACACTGCGACTTTGTCCTGAGGCCGCTTGGGTCCGCTGCAGCAAGGCACGACCGTTTTCAAATCTAACTCCACCACCTGCCGCCCCAGAAGGAAAGAAAATGGGGAACCAATGTTACACCCACACAGAAACAGCATAAGCCGCGTCAGAGACCTTAAAGCACCGCAATAGTAAAGACCAACTACACCACCAATTCAGAGCCAGGGAGGTCAGTGTTCATTTCAACTCCTAAGGGATGAATCGCCAGAGATGACGGTGGGCACGCAGGCAGCGTGGGGCAGCAGGCAGCCGTGCCCTCTCAGGAAGAGCAGGGCGGGCATGTGGCTGCTGCCCAGCGCCTTTCGCCAACCATCTTTGAAAAGCAGCTCCTACATCCTTTTCAGTGTAACTTGGCCTGGGATGGTTTTCTATTGAAATGATACATCACCCACTGTACTTTTTCTAAGATGATCTGGGAGGGATGCAGCCATCAAGTCATCAACGCCAGGAAGCAAGCCCTAGTCTAACGCAGCACTTCCTTCCCTCAGTGTCATATGAAGGAAGATGAGGGCCCGGCTTAGTGTGCCCTCTGCTCCTGGCTGCTGAGAAAAGTGTGGGTTCAGTCAGCACCCTAGGAAATGAATGGTGGCTTAGTCATTGGATGAATCAGAACTAGCTGGCACATCCACACCTCCATTTCTTTCCCATCTATATATTTAGAAGGCTAATATTCTAAGTGTCCGTCTGAGTAATGATGTCACGTAGCAACGCCTGGCTTCCTCCCCCTAGTGACTAGCCCTCCTTGAGTTTCTTCAGCTCAGGAACACGACTTGCTTTATAGCCAGGTGCAAACATTTCACACTGTAACCAAATGTCTGTGAAGGGTTTTCCCGTCTCATCTCATTTGATCCTCACAGAAGTCCTGGAGTAGGTAGATAGGAGAATCCTATTTTCATTAGCCAGAAAATGGAGATTTAGAAAGTTTAGAAACTTGACCTGACTGAAAAGAAGTAAGAAATGGTGGACCTTGAAAATGACTTCAGGTTTTCTCACTGTGCAGGATATAGTCAAACATTTACTTTGCAGTTAAACATTTACCCTTTGTCCTCCCTGCGTGACCTATAATAATAATCTGCTTTGTGTTGATGCTTAGTGCTATGTTGCTGACAATTACCTGAAAGAGAAGTTGGGGTGCTTCACTGGGCTGGAAAAAATTTAGCTAAATCAGAAAGCAGGTCTAATTAAGCAAGTTTATTCTGTACCTATCAAAGGCTAAGTTGACTTGAGCATTGTGATACACATAAAGCTCTCGCTGGTGCCAATCGCATGTGTGTGTGTTTCCATCTGTCATTGTCAGTTGTGACTTTGGTTGGCACTTCTGTTATAGAGAAAGGGTGAATAGCGGTGTTAAACTATTTCTTCTAATTAATTTCCTTTCAATGTGCACGAATTCATGCACAGGGCCGCTGGTCTTTGATAAGGATGAGCTTAGCCTTTAACCAGCCCTAGTCCTTCTAGTGAAGTCCTTCTCAAAGCTCCTCTACTAATTTTCTACAAGTACACCCCCTAAGAAAGCCATGCGGCACTAAATCACGCCTCAGAAAGAGGAATCACAAGTCCCGTGACGGCACTCTCACACCTGGGCAAAGTCTGGGTCCTGGGAGGAGTCACTGAAATCCCGAAACATTCCTACGGCCTGCAGATACTTCTTAATGTACTTGATTTTCTCTTCATCACGACCTAGGTGGGCATTTTAAAAGGAAACAAGCAATAGATGTTAATACGTCTGGTTAAAGACTGTAAGCTACTGCCTCCACCAGCCATTATACAGTGACAGCACTTCACTTTCACACGATAGGCCCGCTGATGCCACAGCACCCAGGCCACTGGTCTGACTCTAGCTGATCTGCTGTTCCCTGCGGACTATTAACTGACCTGTGGTTCCTAAGGAAGAGGCTATGAGAGGCACCTCGTACCGATAAGCACTCCCCCTTCTCTTTCTTATGCTCAATTAGGAGCATCTTAGGCCTTGGCACATCCTGCCTCTGCCTTCACCTGGCCGGACACCCAGCATCCCACATTATTATTGCTAAGATAACAGTCCACCCTGATCACACAAGTCACCAGCTAGGAGCACTTCCTGTGTGCCTGGCACTGTGTGCTACACATTTTGAATGCATTATCTCAATCTCTAATCCTTTATCATGACCTTAGGAGGCAACTACTGTTATTATTCTCATTCCCAGATGAGGAAATGCTGGCTCAAGATGAAGTAACATGGAATGCAGCCAGTAAATGACGGAACCAGGATCCGAACCTGAGTTTGACTCCAAAGTCCAAAGTCTTAACTCATAATGCTGCATCATCAGGAATACGACCCTGAACGCTCAGCACTTACTCACAAGCTGCTGGCTGAAGGACAGAATACTCAGGAGTGTGCCCAAAGGACATGCAGTCCACCCACGTCTCTGAATAAAACTGTTTGAAAGCCTGATTCTTGGACCCACCGCACAGCAGGACTTGTTGTTTGCTGTTTCTTTGACATGAATTGTCAAGGTCGTCAGCTTCTAGCATGGGCCTCACGAAAGCCGACTGTCTGAGCTCATTAACGTACTTATCCTGACCTGTTGCTGAGCCCACTGTGGGTTACATCCCACGCCATCCCTTCATAAAGATGCAGTTAAAAGAAACTTCTCTTTGGAGAAAGAGCTCCACTTCTCTGAGGGGTGTGTTTGTTTCCATTTAATAGATGCTTCAAATTTGGTGCCAGATCACTACCCAAGTGGCCCCCCTTGAGCTGCAGAGACGAATCTTCGCGCTGGATGATTCTGCAGCTTTCCTCCCGCTCCCCTCCCCGTCATCCCTTCCCTGCTCTTCGATAGCTTGATTTCTTCAATTATTTATTCTGTCCTTTAATTTCTATATCTTTTTCACTTCAAGTCCTTTGGAAATCAAGGGAGGTAGCCATTAACCAATTTCGATGTGGCTGTATTTATAATAAAAAACTTTTTTTTTTTTTTTAAATGAGCTTTTCATGACAATCGAACTCCACCAGGAGGCTTCTCCTTGGGAAACTCAGGGAGAAGCTGAGGTTTGGAGTGTGAACGGGCCTTATGGACTCATTCGGAGATGGGCATCCAGCTTCTACTTTGCCCACTATTCCAGCTCCACCTCCACTGTAGTAGACACGGGACATGGGTGGGAACGCTGAAGTCTGCTCCTTTCTCCTTAATGACTTAGTTACAACTGTCAGTCATATGGGAACTAAAACGTTTCCTCTATGTCACATGGAATGGGGTATTAAAAATAAAATTATTTCATGTTACCTTCTTGCCCAATCTGACTCAGTGGCTTCCTAGAACGTGTAGAATAAAACCCAAGCTGATCACTGTAGCCTCTGAGCCTGTGTGGACCTGGTTCCTGCCTGCCCACCCCTAACCTCACCTCCCACGGCCTCGACCTAGGCTTCCAGAGAACCCGACCTCTTCCTGATGGCTGTCCCATATCTACTTCACATCTGCGATCATTCTGACTCCACAGAGAGAAGATATCTGTGAATCTGATCCAGTGCCCATTTCCGTGCTCTATGGAACGTTACGAAGGGCCCCTGCTTCTCGAGGTGTTACTCACCTGTCTGCACCAGGTACTTGACACTAACTTCATCCACTGGGAAGAAGGCCGCGGTGGCACCATACTCTGGACACATGTTGGCAATGGTAGCTCGGTCAGCGATGGACAACTGGCCTACTCCGGGCCCGAAGAACTCGACAAATTTTCCCACTACCCCAACCTGGCGGAGGTGCTGAGCGGCAGAATGGAAAGGTGTCAGAGTGGATGGACCACATCTAAAACCCAGAACTATCACCTTATCATCACCTGACAATTCCTACAAACTAAGATGAATAAACAGAACCAGTAAGTTAGCTCACCAAGTTTTTGATTACTTTAAAAAATAAAACTTGAAAACTAATGCCAGCTAAACATAACACGGCATCCTGACTAGAAGCTGACACAGAAAAGGGACATTGCTGAAAGCACTGGTGAAGTTTCTGCTCGGCTAACAGTGCCATTCATAACAATGTCAGCATCTTTATTTTGATAAATGCACGACGGTTATGCCAGGTAGCATTTGGGGAAGCCAGGAGAAAGGTAACAGGAGCTTTCTATATCATCGTTACATAAACTCTCCTGTAAATCTAGAATTATGTCAAAACCATTCTCAAAAAAAAAAAAAAAAGTAATGCCATAAACACAAAGAAAAATATTAAGGAAAGGTTTTAAGAATGGGAAGCACTTTTTCTGCGACAAGAGCATTGGAAACGCCTGGAAGTGCTAAAAATATTTTATTTTTTATTTTTAATCAAATAAATGATGACTTGAGTAAGTAAATGGCTATTTTCAAGTGTATAATGAACAAATTTCCTAAACACGGGTTCAAGTCAAATGTAACCAGAAGATCCAGTCCAACTCCCCTCTCTTTTCCAAGCGAGCCGCCGGCCCTACAGGAAGCCAGTTCCAGGAACTGTGGGCAGGCTCTTTTGGTAAGGTGAAATTTTGCCACATTTTGTGTGCAAGCCTTATATCACTCCACATTTGAAGAACAATGCACAGACATCCATGATAAGCTAGTGTGTTCAAATAAATCCAATTCCAAGTTCCATAGAGATTCCATCAAAGGGAGACTTTTCCGGGCCTTCCCCAGTATAGTGTCCGCCCCAAACACCCTAAGCCTCCAAACTTACAACCAGAAAAAGTTATGTTTGTGATAATAAGCCAATTACTTTTCCAATAATCTTTCAAAATAAAGCTGTTTTCTTTTTGCAAAGCAAGTAAGCAAATCACATAAAAAAGATTATTTCCTAAAAGGGCTAAAAGAAAAAAAGGGGAATAAATCCCAGTATTTTCCAGTTTAGAAAAACATCTTCACAATAATGGAACTTACAGTACAGAGAAGGGAATTTAAAAAGCTCAACAGAAAAAGTCTGCTATTTACGTTTAAGGAAGAACTGTGGGGGAAATGTAAAAGTGTATTCAGATGAAAGGGAATGATTCTTACAACCTCAGGTTTGTGGTTATTTCTGGGATCAGAGAAGACAGCTTACACCGTAAGTATTACACTTCATTTCTTAAAAAATATACAGAGAGCTCGGAAGCAAAATGTTAGCATCTGTGAAGTCTATGTGGTAGGCATATGAACAGCATTTTCACTTCTGTGTATTTGAACTATTTCACAATTTCAAATGAAAAAGATCCAGCTGGCCGGTGTGGCTCAGTGGTTGAGCACCCACCTATGAACCAGGAGGTCACAGTTTGATTCCCTGTCAGGACACATGCCTGGGTTTCAGGATCGATCCCCAGTGAGGGGCATGCAGTAGGCAGCTAATCCATGATTATCTCTCATCATTGATGTTTCTATCGCTCCCTCCCTCTTCATCTTTGAAATCAATAAAAATATATATATATATATTTTTTTTTAAAAAGAAAAAGATCCATGAGGCAATAGAACAGGGAAATGAACACAATTACCTAAGACTTAACCACAGAACTATCCCTTCCAGGGGTCCTCAAACTTTATTTTTTTTTTAAATACAATTTTATTGATTTTTTACAGAGAGGAAAAGAGAAGGACAGAGAGTCAGAAACATTGATGAGAGAGAAGCATCGATCAGCTGCCTCCCGCACACTCCCCACTGGGGATGTGCCTGCAACCAAGGTACATGCCCTTGACCGGAATAGAACCTGGGACCCTTGAGTCCACAGGCCGACGCTCTATCCACTGAGCCAAACTGGTTAGGGCGGTCCTCAAACTTTTTAAACAGGGGACCAGTTCATTGTCCCTCAGACCATTGGAGGGCCAGACTATAGTTTTAAAAAAAAACTATTAACAAATTCCTAGCACACTGCACATGTCTCATTTTAAGCGGCAGCAAAAACACCCGGCATGTGGCCTGCGAGCTGTAGTTTGAGGATGCCTGCATCCCATCCATTGCATTTTAAAATCATCAACATACGGTTTCCTAGCATTTCCAGAACACACAGAGGCCAAGAGGGACCCATCGTGTATTTCCCGTTTGTCACTGTGACTCTCCAAGACCACACAAGAGGCAGCATCTGTTACCTTGGTGATGGTTAGCACGATGTCAGTGGATGTGACCAGAGGGTGAGGATTTCCCATCAGCCTGTAGCCAATCACCTGGGGAAGCACCATGCTGATTGGCTGACCCAGCATGACAGCTTCTGCTTCGATGCCACCCACACCTGCAAGGAGTGGCAGGAGAAAACAATGCTTTCCTTACTTCTCGCCGTATCCCCAGGCAGAATTCGGCGTCATTACCAGACAATAAACCCAGTTACAGCACTACTAGTTACTAGTACAGAGTTATGCTTCTAAAAGAAGCAATTATCTTCTCTCTAGCTACCTCCACAGACTTTTTAATGAGTGTTTCTTCAAGTGCGGTCCCCAAACATCTGTATCAAAATCCCCTTGATTCCACCCCAAGTGGACAGCGGGGGCTCAGGAACCTCCACTTGTAACACACACCCCAGGTGATTTCACTAATTGTAAGTGACCCTGACCCCTATTCCGGTTCACTCTTCCAAACAAAGGCCTGAGGCATTTTTTCTGGGCACTGGAAATACAGCAGCAAACACAGCAGACAAAAACGCCTCTCTGCTTCTCTGGTCATACAAAGTCATGCTACTGGGAAGTAATGGTACCAACATAATTAAGGTACAAGCTGTAGTACAGAACCTACGGAAGAACACTCACCCCACCCGAGAACGCCCAAACCATCGATCATGGTCGTGTGCGAGTCCGTGCCCACGACGCTGTCCGGGTAGTAATATCCATCCTGATCGAACACCACTCGGGCCAAGTACTCCAGATTCACCTGGTGGATGATTCCTGAGCCAGGGGGGATAATCCGCATGTTGCGAAAAGCCTGCGAGCCCCACTAGGATGGAAAAATGGGGAGAACACTCTGAATGTCGAGGCGCTCCTGTGCAGCCCAGCTCCTGGGGACCTCTCCCTCATACCCACAGTCGGAAAGGACCAACCATGGACCAAACTCTACCCATACCTTTAAAAATTCAAATCGTTCTCGATTCCTTTCAAATTCCAGGTCTTGATTCTTCTGTAAACTGTCTACCCTGTCAGAGAGAAAAACCAAATGTATAAAAATTTAAGAGTTAGAATGTTACTCGTAAAATTTATTGGCGATGAATAAACAAAATGGTAATTTTATCTGCAGGCCTGCTGGGTAGTAGTATACATTCATCCACATGGGAAAGGAGAGATAATTAACAAACCCCCCCCCCCAATTATTTGATGAAAGTGATGCCTACAATCCCTTTCAACATGGTTGGTAGAAAATGTTAAGTGAATTTAAGTTTAAATTCATTCAGTCACAATGTGTGACCTATAGGAACAGATCGAGGCATTTCTGCTGATACCAGCAGCTTAGATATTTAAAGAACCCTTGTTTCTCTACTCCCTGCTCATCCACAATCTCATGACAGCTCCACCCTGGGCTGAGCTATGGCTGGGCTGGCATTTCCATCTATTTATGTTGGGAGACGGGGAGCCACGATGCCAGCAGGGACAGGCATTTACAGAACCAGAATCCCTTCTCTCTCGAACAGAGGTCCGTGAAGAGGACGGGGCCACCGAAGAATGTCTGCAAAGCTCAGGCTACATGCTGAGGCTTATTCCAAGTCACCCAGTCCTTCGGGAATGACACCGGCCACTGGGGCATCCAGAAGCTTTCCCAGGGTTTTTGTAATCAAACTACACTGTGTTGAGTTCAGGTAGAGTAACTCATCATTGCAACTTTGTGGGTTCGGCACACAGGGGGCGCTCATAAACTCTATCTCCTGGATTGTGGGAACATGGGAAAAGATAGTAACATTAGTAGCTAAGACCCAAGGATGACCTCTTTAATAGTCAACACTTACTGACATTCCTAGGAACCAGCCCTTCTCTACTCCCTTCTCATCCACAGCCTCATGACATGAAAATAAAACTACCCTAAATGTTTTATTTGTCTCATTTAGTCTCTGTAACGAGCCTTTGAGTTAGGCTCAACTAATATCCACATTTTGCAAAAGAGGAAGCTGAGACACAGAGAGTGTAAAAGCTTTCTCAGGACCACCCAGCTAGTCAAGGGTGGAACTGGAACTCACACCCGAGAGTCTGACTCCAGTATTGATGCTCTAAATCCCTATGTTGCGCTGCTGCTATGGAAACAGAGCGGTCCCGGTGATAGCGGGAATGACCGCAGCCAGCACAGTAAACAGCAGGAGCTGAAGTCTAGGATTATGTTGCTGGTGCCAAGTGTGAACTCACTCGTTTGGCACAGGCACTACTGTCATCCCAACGTGAAGAGGAGGAGGCTGAGGCCCAGGAAGTTTCGGTAATTTGTCCAAGGTCGGATGCAGGTAAGTCACAGAGCTGAACCCAGGTCTGAAGGTCCTGGGGCCTCTACTTTAACCTACACACCCCTCATCCGCCCTTTTCCTTCACTCACTGGTGACCTGCAGAGCCCACCTTGTGCTGCACGGCACTCAAGGAACACAACGCGCAAAAGCAGCATGTGCAGCCCCTGGGAGCCCAGAGCCGGGGCGAGGCAGCACTCAGCCAGGTGCTTACAGGAGTGTCCATCAGTGCTGAGATTCGGGAAATGTGTCCGCCATGCTGTGAGCACTCAGACGGGGCTCAGGAACGCCTTCCCAGTCCTGACCAGTTTGGCTCAGTGGATAGGGCATCGGCCTGCAGACTCAAGGGTCTCAGGTTCGATTCCAGTCAGGGGCATGAACCTTGGTTGTGGGCACATCCCCAGTGGGGGAGTGTGCAGGAGGCAGCTGATCAATGTTTCTCTCTCACTGATGTTTCTAACTCTCTATCCCTTTCCCTTCCTCTCTGTAGAAGATCAATAAAATATATTTAAAAGGAAAGAAATGCCCTCCTAGTGGAAACGCCTTCTCAATGGAAATGTCATTGATGTTGTCTGAAGGGAGAGGGGAGTCAACCGATACAAACAGGCAGGCACTCTTTGGGAAGAAAAGAACTGGAGGCACTTATTTACTCTACAAAAACCACACTCAGTTACCCCCTCTTTTTCTCTTGATGTGAATATCTTCCAAGAACAGTGCTGGTGGCTTTAATGGAATTAATCCCTGGAGAGCCTTACCTCGGGGGTCCACCAACCACAGCCCATAGACCAAACACAGTCCAACACTTGTGTGGCCTTCAAGTAAAAAAAATCATTTTTACATTTTTAAAGGTTGAAAAAAAAAAATGTGAGCAGAGACAGTATGTGTCCAGCAAAGCCTGAGCTATTGACCCTTTATAGAAGTTTGCTGATGCCTGACAGAGGGATGAATGTCTGGGAAGGTGCGTGTGTGTTAGAGAAAGGCAGGAGGAAGACATGGAGAACGGAGACCTCGTATAGCGGAACAAGGCAGGACCCCACTGCTGGCCAGAGGCAGCTATTCCCCAAGGTCCTCGTCTCCTTCTCACCAATACACCGAGGGCTCCATCCTTCCGATTCCCACCTGTCTCTCCAGGTCCAGACCCACAGGCCCAAGGTATCTGTGTCAGGAATACAAACTTAATGCGGAAACCCTAACGCTTGGCCTTTTCCCTAAATCTTGTCCTCATCTGTCTGTGCTTACTGACGACCTCTTGTCCTACCACTTAGTGGCTATGGCTATCCAAGTCTTTATTCCAGAAATAGCCTCCTCGCTGGTTTCTCCGTCAGCCTACTCAATGTACCTTTTGTAACAACATCAGAATGTTTCCTACCATAGGTCATGCCCATCTTGAATCTGCCAATGGCTTCCCATCTTTTAAATAATATACAAATTTCGTGCTTTGAAAAAAATACTTCAATCTGTCCTCAGCCTTTCTTTCTAAGCCCTTTCCTATCCTGCAGTGCAAACTTTCCGCTTCACACACACCGGAGCCCTCACCCTCTCCCCAACTCCCGTCCTCGCGCCTTTGCACACACACTCCCTTCTTTCAGAGTAGATTGCCCTTCTTGGCTCTTCTCTTTGAGATAATCCCCCCGCAGGACCCGACTAGGGACACTGTTTAAAGGACCTTCTGCCAGCCCAAGTCAGAATGATCTGCCCCTGGCTACATTCACTAACTGCATTAAAGTTGTGTGTTCACTAATCTCTTCCAAACTAACTTGCTTCTTGAACAAATACTGATAAATGAGCTTACCTAAAAAATAAAAAAAGCAAAAAGCACCTTGGAACATTATTCAGAAACATGCCTGCCTCCCCCCACCCCCCCCCCCCCCCCCCCCCCCCCCCCCCCCCCCCCCCCCCCCCCCCCCCCCCCCCCCCCCCCCCCCCCCCCCCGCCCCCGCACCCTGGGTCACTTCTGCTCTCTGAACACCTGTGGCCTAACTCCCAGTCATTAGCTTTGTCCTTCCACCTGCAGCACCAGAGGGTATGGAAGCTTCTCACAGCAGAAGCACACCTGAGGGTATCAGAGCTCCTTACAGCAGAAGCAGGGATGGAGCAGAACATTCACCCAGAGAATGCTGGGAATGTCAGTTTGAGATAAAAAACACATTTATAGGACAAGGGGAAGTCAGAAATGCTTAGGCTATTTTATGATATATTAACTCCAGGTAAAACCCCATTTACTCATGAAACCAAACATCAATTGTGCTAACCTTGGCTCAAGTAACTTAGTTCTATTTAGTAACATGAATAAACAGACCTAGAATTCAGATTTTTGCACCACTCAGAATGTTCCTAAATTCACCCAATCTTAGTGAGCTTTTAGTAAGGTCTCCGAATGTGGTGGCCTCACAGATTAAAGAGGAAATCCCTTGTTAGTTACAGAATTTGAATTCAGATTTTGATGGCCTTCAAAGTTTCTGAGGATTATATTTAATTAGAGGCCTGGTGCACAAAAATTTGTGCACTCGGGCGGGGCGGGGGGTGCCCTCAACCAGGCCTGTGCCCTCTCACAGTCTGTGACCCCTCAGGGGATGCCCACCTGCTGGCTTAGGCCTGATCACCCGGAGCTAGCAGTCAGACATCCTGGGCGCCCACAGGGGATGTCCACTTGCCAGTGGGGAGCTGGCCCAAGCTGTAGTTAGATATCCATAGTGCTGCTGAGGAGGTGGGAGAGGCTCCCACCACCAATGCTGTATTGGCAGCCATCAGCCTGCATTGTGGCTGAGCAGAGCTCTCCCTGTGGGAGCGCACTGACTACCAGGGGGCAGCTCCTGCATTAAGCATCTGCCTCCTGGTGGTCAGTGTGTGTCATAGTGACCAGTCATTCCCAGTGGTTCTGCTGTTAGGGCTAATTTGCACATTTCCCTTTTATTATATAGGATAGAGGCCTGGTGCATGGGTCGGGGCTGGCTGGTTTGCCCTGAAAGGTGTCCCAGATCAAGGTGGGGGTCTCGCTGGGGTGCCTGGTCAGCCTGGGCGAGAGACTGATAGCTGTTTGAAGGCTTGTCAAGCCCCTCAGTGGGGACCCTCACCCCATGGGGGTGTGGCCATTCTGGATGAGGGGCTGAGGGCTATTTTCAGGCTAGCCACGCCCCCAGCAATCCAAGCTCCTAGCCTCTCCATTTCTAGGATTTATTTATCTTTTATAATTGAAACTTTGTAGCCTTGAGCGGAGCCCAGGACTGGCTAGGGCAGGTGGAAGCTTGGCTTCCTCTATCGCTAGGGGCAACAAAAGCCTCCTGATCGCTCCAGCTCCGTGGCTGCCACGGTCTTAGTTGGGTTAATTTGCACAATCGCTCCTGATTAGCTGGTGGGTGTAGCAGAGTGGCAGAGTGATGGTTAATTTGCATCTTTTTCTTTTATTAGTGTAGATGGTACTCTAGAAATTCACAAACAGTGGAGATAAGTTTTCACACTCACGAAATCTGGTCGGAAATTGTTAAGATATTCTTGTTGGGATTTTAACCTTACAATAATGTGTTAGTTAGATCCTCAATGCCTAAAGATGATGTGAGGCGAATTAATATTATTCACACCAGGCAAAGAGCTGGGAAGTATGTAACTGAGAAAATTTACCATCCTACCACCTCTACTCCATTTTTCTACTTCATTTCTGGAAACAGCTGGAAATACACCCACAGCACACAACTCCACAAAGATTGAGACATATCCCATTCGATTCCTTATAAACATGGGGAAAGAGACTAGGAGGTCAAATTGCAAAACCAAACTCAAGAAATAAAACAAAACACCACCAATGAAAACACTTCTAACAGAAATGTTGTTTAATTACTAAGAAACAACACAGGTCTGCTAGATTTGGTATCAATTTAGAATCAAAGTTCACCTTAGATTTGCTGTTTTCATAAACATATTTTTGTACTACAGTATAAATGGAAATGCCCATAAAAAATTAAAATCAGAGTTGATGATGTCAAGGTTTTAAAAAGTTAAAAAAATCACAATGAACTTGGTGATAACCAAAAATAATTAATTGCTTAAGCCAGGAGCTCTATGAATTGTGAGAAGTGAGGAAAGACTTCAGACATTAAAACAATTGCAATTCTGTCTCCACCAGACCAGCAAATGAGGTAAATCCATCCACAATGAGAATTTCCAAGAAAGATCAAGGTGGGCATGATTTCTGTGAGGCTACTTTATATGGCTTCTGAAGTGGGACTTTAGGAAAACATCATTAATCTCAAATAGGCTATTTTGTGTACATATTTTTAACTCTTCCTTTGAAATCAAACATTAAATTAAGCTCATGTGATTTAAGAAGGGGGTGAGGGGAGGGACATGTTGCCTAAGGATGGGTTTAGAGCCCAAAGGAAAGAAAGAGCTGGCAAGCATCCAGTCTGTTCCAAGAACTGTCAGTTATGGACAAAGCAGATTTCTCTTTATCTTGGATTTACTTAATTTGGATATTGGCAACACCAACTGGAGAATGACCAGTTTCTACATTTCTCTTGAGGCTGTATAGAATCTGCCTAAATCCCCAAAGAAGCAAATGATGATTTCCTTTCTCCCTTTGAATGGATTGTTTCAAATTCTCAAATAGTATTTCATTATAAAATAATCCTATCTAATAAAAGAATAATATGCAAATCAGGCATCACTCCATCACAAAGATGACCACCCCATAGAAACAAGATGGCAGCACCAATAGCCACACCCTATCTAATATGAGTAATATGCAAATCAGCCATCACTTCATCACAAAGATGACCACCCCCATAGCCACAAGATGGCAACGCCCAGTCCGGCTCAGCACCGCCACTGAAGTGGTCTGGTCTGTTAGCCAGGCAGGTGACAGGGGAGGCGGGGGGCCCGAGGGGCAGAACAGGCGATCAGAGGGGGCTGAGGATCCCCTGCCCAGGCCAGAGGCCTTCACCAGAGGCCTCAGGCATGGGCAAGGGCAGAGCGGTTATCAGAGGGGGCAGGGGCAGAGCCAGTGATCGGAGGGGTATGAGGTGCCCTACCCAGACATAAGGCCTGCGCCAGAGGCCTCAAGCCTGGGAAGGGGCAAGGCCGAAGATCACAGGGGTCTGAGCTCCACAGAGCCAGCGATCAAAGGAGTCTAGGCACCGGTGGAACTGGCAGAATCCCCTGCCCAGGCCTGTAGCCTTGGCTAGAGGCTGCAGTGGGGCAGGGGCAGAGCCGGTGATCTCAGGGCCTGAGCAGGGGCGGAGCCCAGGGTTGGAGGGGCCTGGGGGTGCCCTGTCCAGGCCTGCAGCCTTGGCCAGAGGCTGCCAGTGGGCAAGGGCACAGCTGGCGATGGTAGGGGGCAGGATCAGAGCCAGTGATCACAGAGGCCTGGGCTCTGTGAAGCCGGTGATCGGAGGGGCTGTGGGTCCCCTTCCCAGGCCTGCATCCTCGGCCAGAGGTTATAGGCCTGGGCAGGGGTGGAGCTGGGATTGGATGGGCAGGGGTGGAGCCGGTGATCGGCGTGAACTACAGAGGAAATACCTTTTCTTACCGCTCATTGGCTAAGCTTCCTGTATGCCACTGGTAATATTTTTAGTGACTTGGGTAATAAGAATGCAAAAAGGCAATCTAGGGTTTTTCCACCACACTCCTGGAGAAAAAAAATGAAGGTCCACTGCTTGAGGGCTAAGAAATGTCATATCCTACCTTAGCTGGTTCAGCTCAGTGCATAATGCCTCAATCTGCTGACTGCAAGGTGGGTTCAATTGTGACCAGGAGCATGTACCTAGGTTGCAGGCTCCTCCCTGGCCGGGGCCCAGGTCAGGGCTCATGCAGGAGGCAACAAATCAAAGTGTTCCTCTCACTTTGATGTTTCTCTGTTTTTCCCTTCTTTTCTACATTCTCTAAAAATCAATGGAAACATATCCTCAGGTGAGGATAAAAAAAAAAGAAATGTCACATCCTATGAAAGACACATCTTGAAAATGCCTAAAGAAAGTTATCATTTCTTCATGGTGAAGGGACTGGAGTCCTTGTTGATCAAAACATCTTGGTGGCTGTGGTGACTGGCAGTGGCTGCAGCAGCAGGGTGATGGGGCTGGTGGCTTTCCCTGATTAGCTTGGTCACCTCCCACAAAGGGAGGCCAGACTGAGGCTTAGGCTGGCTCTCCAAGGGGAGCAGGGAGTGGGCCTACGCTGTCAATAGGACACCTCCTGAGGGCTCCCAATATGTGAGAGGGGACAGGCTGGGCTGAGGAAACACCCCCCGCCCAGTGCACAAATTTTGTGCACCGGGCTCCTAGTAGCAAAAATAAAAAGCAATTAAAATCCTAGCAATAACTGCAACTCACTTCCTAATATTTTAATCTCTGCATAACTTTTTATCTAACCAAGATCATTTTATGTATGTAATTTACACCTGGCTCATTGAGCTGTATGACATAAGCAGGTTCCAAGTGTTATGTAGCACATTGTAAGTATAACTGTAAAAGTTATCTTATAATTTACTTTAAGGACATACAATAATTTAATAAATCGTTCTCTTTTATTATATATTTAGAATGCTTCTACATTTTCATGATTATAAATAATACTTTAATGAACACTATTAAGTCATTAAGCTTTTTTCTGTATCTGTACCAGTTAAGCTTGCAAGTGGAAATTCCAGGACAAAGGTTATCAGTTTTTAAGGATATTGACACATACTGTTTTCATCATTTCTAAATTATAGTGCTATCAGCAGTGCATAAAAATGTCTCCTTCATTACACCTTTATAATTAATAATGTTTATTTTCTAATCTTAAGAATATTGATTTCCTTTAGTTAATGCGATGTATCACTTTAATCAATTCACTGTGTTGAACTATCACTGTGTCTCTGGAATGAACCTCACTGGATCATGATGTATTTTTTAAATGTATTGTTGTATTTGATCTGCTAGTATTTGGGTTAAGATTTTTGCATCTATATTGATCAGAAGTATTGGTCTGTAGATTTCCTTTTTTTGTGTTATCCCTGCCAGGTTTTGGTATCAGGGTAGTATGAGTTAGGAAGTATTGCATGTTCTCTAACTTTTTTTGAAAGATGGGAAAAATAGGTATTAATTTTTTAAAATGTTTGATTAGAATTCACTAGTGAGGCCATCCAGTCCTGGAGTTTTATGTCTTTGATTGTTTCAATTTCCTTACTGTTGATTGGTCTATTTAGATTTTCCAGTTCTTTTTTTAAAATATTTTTGATTAATTTCAGAGGGGGAGAATGAGAGTGAGATAGAAACATCAATGATGAGAATCACTGATTGACTGCCTCCTGCATGCCCCCTACCAGGAATTGAGCCCACAACCCAGGCATATGCCCTGACCAGGAATTGAATAATGACCTCCTGGTTCATGGGTCAGTGCTCAACTACTGAGCCACACCATATGGGCACAGATTTTTCAGATCTTTATGATTCCATCTAGAAAGGTTATATATTTCTAAGAACTTTTCCATTTCTTCTAGAGTATTAAATTTGGTAGCATAGTCTTTCATAGTATTCTTATATGGTCCTTTGTATTTCTGTGGTATCCACCATAACTTTTCTTCTTTAATTTCTGATTTTGTCTATTTGAGTATTTCTCTTTTTTTTTTCCTTAGTGAGTCTAGCCAGTTTGTCAATTTTATTTTATTTTTTAAAAAACTAGCTCTTGCATTAATTTTTCTATTGTCTTTTTCTTTTCTATTTCATTTAGTTCGGCTCTAGTTTCTACTATTCCCTCCCTTCTGTTGACTTTGGTCTTTGTTCGTTCTTTTTCTAGATCCTTATGTTGAAATGTTAGGTTGTTTACTTGGAATCTCTCTTTTTCTTAAGATAGGCCTATAATGATATAAATTTCCCTCCTTTCACCACCTTTGTTATACCCCTAGAGTTTTGATATGTCATACTGTTATTCTCATTGTCTGTGTGTCTTTTGATCTCTCCTTTTATTTCTTCTTTGATCCAATCATTGTTTAATCTCCACATATGCATAACGTTTTCCCATTTCCTTTTGCAGTTGATTTCCAATTCCAATGTATCCTGGTCGGAGAATATGCTTGATAAGATTTCAATCTTAAATTTGTTGAGGGTAACCTGGCCAAGTGTGGTTCCATGGCTGACCATCAACCTGGAGATTAGAATTCACAATCCAGGGCACATACCCGGATTGCTGTCTTGGTTGTCACCTGGGGGCATGCAGGAGGCAACTGATCAATGATTATCTCTCATCACTGATGTTTCTATCTCTCTCTCCCTATTCCTTCCCCTCTGAAATCAACAAAAATATATATTTTTTAAAAATTTATTGAGGCTAGTTTTGTGTCCCATCATATGGTCTACTCTTAAGAATGGAATGTTCCATGTGCAACAGAGAATAATATATAGTCTGGTATTCTGGGATGAAATACTCTGCAAATGAGTTTATGCCCATTTAGTCTAAGTGTGGTGTAAGACCAATATTTTCTTTTTGATTTTCTGTTTGGATGATCTATCCATAGCTATCAATAGGATATTTAGGCCCCCTACAGCAATCATGTTTTTGTCTGTTTCTCCCTTAGTTCTGTTAGTAGTTGCTTTAGACATTTTGGTACTCCCTTACTGAGTGCATTCTTATGGATGTGTTCTATCTTCTTGATGTATTGTCCCCTTTATCATTATAAAATGTCCATCTTTGTCTGGTCACTTTTTATTTTGTTATCTACTTGTTTTATATAAGTA
>PVJC01018353.1:0-31429 GCA_004026665.1 Murina feae | reverse complement strand
TAATAATAATAATAATAATAATAATAATAATAATAAATCACTATGCTCAGACTTTCTGTCATTCCTTTAAAGGAACAGGGGTAAGGATGGGAACCCAGAATAAAATAAGGTCCTCTTGAGGAATGCGATGAAATGGGAGGAAACTAGACCTGGGTCTGAGACAGGGCAGGAAGCCCTGATTCTGCTAGTGCTGGTGCTGAGGACAGCTGCCAGGGTTACCTGTGTCCTATAATTTTTCCATCATTGACACTGCAGACATTGCCCTGGGCCAGGCCTGTGACAGGACATGGACATATGTCAGGGAGTCACCCTGCTCCCGCTGAAATGGTACCCTGCCTCAGAGCCCCTTTGCCTAAAGAATAATTGCATGTCACTTCTCTCCAGGTGCTCTAGCACTTGCTTTTGAATTTGTACTGTGGAAAACTGGCTTTGGTTCTGTGGGTTTCATTCTTACTGTTCCTTCCCAGTTGCTGGCGCTGTGCCATCCACTGACCCAGTCACGACCCTTTCTTTCTGGTTCACTGGATGCAGTTCAGTGAAGACCAGTATTTCCACCTCCAGCCCTGTCACACCATTGTCATGGCAGATTTCAATTAATGAGGACCCCCTGATGAAATGAGACACTGGTGGAAGACTAGTCTACTCAATTCACATAATATAAATGGCTTTAAAAGGAAACCATAGTATTATTTATGCCAGAAAATTTGAAGACTTGGTCTATAAATAGGAATGAACATGTGGCCTCAATTATAATCATATATATATAACACACATATCATTCTTTAGATCTATAGTACTATTAGATATTTTATAAATAATCTATAACATATGGTATCTATACATATGAGATTTACATTTGATATATATTATATACCATAAAATATATATGATTAACATAAAAATATATTACTAAGTATACTAGTAATATATGTGTATTATTTAATTCTCAACATTCTGGAGAATTTTCTATAGATAATTAAATTAAATAATTTGTGGTAGTGTAAATGTATATGAGCATGTGCACACACACACACATATACCCACACACTGCTATGGCATAAGACAGACACAAACACAATGAAAATGTTTGCGCTCTCTCCTGAAACATGTCAGTAAATGACATTATGTTACTTCCTAAAATAAAAATTTCTCTAGGCTGCCTTTTGCCAGACTTTTAAACAGTTATGTTTTCACCTTTACAGGAATGGCTAGGCTTAGCTAACCTCGGCAAGGCATTTGAAAGTTGTGAGTAAAAGGCTGTAAATCATGAATGTGGAAACCTTTTCACTGAAAGTTGTAACACTGTAATTCATTTGTCAGCGGAAACAATGACATATGGCTTTTTCCCAGAGCTTATTATGAAATTTCAGGCAATATCTTCAGATAAAACATAGTTCAGGAAGCTCACAGGAAAAATTTGCCCATTTTATAAAGATACTAGAGGCCCAGTGCACAAACTGTGCACTCAGGGGAGGGCCCTTAGCCCAGGCTGTGCCCTCTTGCAGTATGGGCCCCTTGGGGGATGACCACCTGCTGGCTTAGGCCCGCTCTCTGGGGGGATCGGGCCTAAACTGGCAGTCAGACATCCCTCTGGCAGCCCAGGATCCCTCAGATGTCCACTTGCCAGTGGGGAGCAGGCCTAAACTGCAGTCAGACAATCTTAGCCCTGCTGAGGAGGCAGGAGAGGCTCCTGCCACCACCATTGTGCTGGCAGCTGTCAACCTGGCTTGTGGCTGAGCAAAGCTCCCCATGTGGGAGCGCACTGACCACCAGGGGGCAGCTTCCTCATTGAGCATCTGCCCCTTAGTGGTCAGTGTGTGTCATAGTGACCAGTCATTCCCAGTCATTCTGCTATTAGGGTCAATTTATATATTACCCTTTTATTATAGAGGATTAGCAACATTGCTGAAGAGAGGCAGATCCGGATGGTCTGGTGGCTCAGTATTTCTCCTTCTGCTCTGCATCCACACGAGTGGGAATCTACAAGTATATGCACACATACACACAAATTCACACAGACTCTAGGATGCACATTCCGTAAATATCCTGAAAGCCACTGAATTGTACACTTTAAATGGGTTAGTTTCATGGTCTGTGAGTAAGTAGATCTCAATCAGCTGTTCAAAAACAACAGGTATTGCAGTGACTGTGGTTTTGCATAACCCACCTCCTCCCTGTCACCTCCTCAGTTAAGGAGATTCATTGTTTCTAATGTTTCATAATCCCTGAATATAAATATGGACAACATCAAGGGAGTGGAAACCTTTTTCCTAAAGATCTTTGTCCATGGGGTATGCATGCCTTCTCAGACCAGCATGCAGGGCTGAGATTGTAGGTCCCCACACATCCGTGCCCCGGCGATCCTCTGTAATATCCTCCTTGCTTATCACTAGTAGTGAATCTCCATGACATCCATGATTTTTCTTTGTGATACACATGTTCACTCATTCATTCATTCATTCATTCATTCATTCAACTGCGCACCAGAGTGAATGTGTAGAGCAGTGAGCAGGACATACAACACCCCTGCTCCTGAGAGTGTGTATTATAGACCACACAATACCTGGGTACCTGAAGCGCCTTTCCAAAAGTACTTGCCTATTTGGCAGCTGAATTGTTAATTTATATTTTTGAAATAAGTTAGGTTTTGCTTTCCTTTATTCCTTTATAAAACGGCAAGTGTATCTGCACCAACCTAAAAGTTCTCTTCAATTACCCATATTTCATATTCACCATCATTCACATTGTATTCCAGAATCTCTTTTCTTGAATGTTCTCATTTACAAACTGGAAGTGATTTTAAAAATGTTCAAGTCTCTCACAAAGATTTTTTAAAAATCATTTTGTCTTCCGAGTTGCTGTGCCAAGATCCCCCCCCCCCAAATTTTAGTTTTAGTATGCTCATGCTGTTATATATATAAATATATAATTATTTTCCCATCCCAGTTTACATAGTTTGTATTTGATAGTGTATATTTATCTGGTCTGAATTTTCAGTGTCTTTGAGAAATGGTGTTTCTTTTTGTGATGCCAAAACCATTAGGGAAAGCATTGTTTTTTGCTGCTTCCTCCCAAACACCTGCACAAAACTCTTGCTTAGAGATCAAAATGAATACAATCTAGAATGTGAAAAGCCACGGGTCACTGCCATACCAACACCTGCCTGTCATTACCCCACAGCACCACAAACTGAAGAGCAGAGAGAGCTGGAGACTGGGAATGAGAAAAACCATGGTAGAAAAGGAGAATGAAGGAGAGGCAAAAAAAAAAAAAAAAAAAAAAAAATTCAGGAGCGAAAGGAGCCCTAATAAAATGCACTGCCCTCCCTCCTCACAGGACATGGCTCACGTCATAAGTAAAATATGCTCTTTTCTCATGCAAGATTATTGTGCAAACACCCAGGTATTTGCTCTTGTTCTAGGACAGCCCTGCTTTCTCTCCTCTCAAACACCAAATACGGGAGGGCTGGCTTCCCGCTATTCCCAGTTAGGTTTTGACTTGGACACGTTTTTGTCCATTTCCCTGCGACACAGGCAATCACAGAAAGGCGCTATTCACCAGATGCTGTCTTCCGTATGCTCGCTTATTATTCTTTCCCCACACTACCCAACAGTGCGACGCAGTTCCCCTTTTCTTCCCCTAAGCCTACCTATTATTTTCCTTCGCGGAAAATCAACATCACTTTATCCTTCAAACGCAGGAGTTTAAAATTCTCCCTGTTAAGATGCCTTTTACTAAAGAAGAGGAAAATCTACAAAAGGAGAGTGGATCTGCGTGACTGCGGGGGCACTGGCTCCTTGACAGGAAGCGATTATAGAGGATGCTCTGGGTAACCCCGGCTGAAGCAGCCTTGTGGCAAAATCCTCTTTTAATCAAATACAAGCCCCAGAGTAAATAGTATGGCCCTCATTAGTCTAATTCGCTAAGTGTCTCCCCTCACGCACACTCTGCTCTCCACTTAAGAGTGCACTTGACACAATGCGAAGAATAAAATACAATTTAAAAAAAGGGAGAATTGGCACATCTTTGATCAGGTATCAGACTAATTCACCAAAGACGGCCTTCTGGCCTGAGGGAGGTCTTTAGACAATTGATCTACAAATGCAAAAAGCATCCAGCAACAGTGCACATCATCGTGCGCCTCCCAAAACACTCTCTCTCTAAGTAATTCCCTGACATTTCAGAACATTAGAGGAGAAGCCTGCCTTTCCTTTGGGGTTTGCACTGGTGTTTGCCATCATTTCTTTGTAAACTCCAGATAGAAATATTCCTAGGAAGGAAATAACAAAACCAGGCCATAAATACAGCAAGTGGTTTACGTTTTTGAAATAAAAATGTTTTGCTAAGGTTTTTCATGAAAAAGCAGAGACGCTTACAGTGTTCTTGTTTTCGGTGTGTTTCTATGAGCCTCGGCCTCCAGAATCAGAACAGGCAGGTAGAATGCACACCTGCACCCTGGCCTGTGGTCTGAGGAGCCCCAGGAAGACTTTCTAAGGCTCTGAACTCACGTGACATAAAGCACATTCTAAACAGTGAAGCTTCATACGCTATCCAGACCAGGGTGACACTAGCAGTTGCTAGAACAAAGGAGTTGTAAGAACAAACTCCGGAGTCCGAGTCCCCTCCTCCCTCTCCTGTCACTTCATAGCAACGGTGTAGATATGGGCAGAGATTGAACCTTTATAAGCTTCAGTTTCCCCTTCCACTAAAACTCTGATAACGATATGAAGCACGTCTTTGGTATGTTTTGAGCATTTCATGTGATAATGCCAGTTAAGCATCAACCATCATGTCTGGTTCACGGAATGTGCTCAGCAATCACTAAGTACTGTTCTTATGACTAGGCATTATTCAGATCAATTCAATTCCCCCGAGAAGGGATTGGGAAATATGAGATCACAAAGGTAATGTCCTGGTTAATGGGTCAAGATTAAAGATATCGAGGGGCAACGAAAAGCCAATTTACTCTCAAGACAATTTCATTTTCCTTTCCCCCCAAATTGGGATAATATCAGAGTCTACCTGAGATGATTCTTGTGTGAACTGCAAGAGAGAAGATGACGTTACAAAGCTGTCAGAAGGCACAGGGTGTGGCACACAGGAAGTGCTCGTTGAATGTTAGGGCTTATGGAGACTGATGTCATGTTCTGCTTTTTCTAGCAATAGATTCCATCCTTTTTAAGTACTGACCATGAGAACAGGACTTTTCACTAGTTTCTTCCAGATTAAAAAACATGTTTATTTCTGTATTTATAACCCTAGAATTATCTGGGAGGGGTAGAAGACGGTGTACTACCAAGCTCCCGGAAGTGTCTATATCTGCAAGTTTGAAACAGAAACTGAGAGAAAACGCCACATAAGAGAGGAAATAAGCATTTGAGGTTTGGGATAAATGAAGGAAGAAGGCAAAAAAACTCCCAAGCTGGGAGGAAAATAGGGTCCACAAATGAGTCAGCACTACAAAGCACAGACAAGAGACAACTCGGGAGCAGAGAAATAAAGGTGAGTCATGGGAAAGCAAACTCCCAGGGAGTATGCAGAGACTGGGATGGATGGGGGTCTCAGACAACTCTAGACCTGAAAAGCTTGGGAAGCCCCTATTGACATCAGGGCACCTGAAGGCTCAGACTTAAAAACGTTGGCCTAATATTTCTATAAATTATATTTAATTTGCTGTTTCAGTGTGGAGTCTTCTATGTTTTTATAAGCCATAGCTATTTCTACTTCAGCAGCAATCAAATCTGGATTATGTTCAAAATTTAAGCAACAGGATAGAGAACACTGAATTCAGAGATCTTGGCTACAACGCTTGCTCTACCACTAACCAGATAGAAGACACTGTCACATTGTTGTACACCCTGGGCATTCAACTTTTCCTTGTTAGAAGGTATCAGACTCAACGACTGATATATTCTTATTAATAATTTATCTGTACTAATTTTCTTCATTGGAAAGAGTTACATGAGAAAGTAAGAAGAGATATAATTTAAGAAGTAAAATAAGATGATTATATGTATGTAATAAAACCTTGGAATAATGGCCTTTTAGCTTCAATTATGTAATATTCATAATAGGTCTTAACTATCAGATGGAATTGGGTCATTTATACCTAAGATATAAGGTTTTTTTAAAATATTATATTCAGATGCATACAGATCTAGTTTTTGATGGACTGCCAAGTAAGATTTCAAGTGACAATTTCCACAGATAAAACAGAGCATGTATATCAGGGCTACCTTCACATCCCCCCACCTCTCCCAGTAGGCTGGAGGTCCTGCATCAGAGCCACAAGGAATGTAACATGGCAGGGAGATAGGGATTTCTTGTAATGCTTAATAAATTAAATCATTAACCATACATGCTGTTGGATATATCATTTGGGAATAGTCTTAAACTCTCCTTCAGTTAAGTCAGTTTCTTTTAACTTTGATATGAGCTTGTAGACTGGACTATAAAGACATTCCATGAAGGCAACAAACAGGTTGGGTTTACCACTAGAATGGATTTGGACTGTCCTACCACCTGTCCATACAGCACAAGTCACTACAACAGGTGTGCGCATGACTAAATGTAAGCCGTTATAGGCTCCCTACATCACTAGACAGGTTATGCACAATAATTATGGACTATCAATATGTTACAGATGATTCTATTGAAAAAGGGAAATTTCTACAACTCAAATAATGTAAATATTAACACTGATTTTTCTTCTTTAAAAAAATAGGAATAAGATGAACATGGCTAGTACTGACTTAAATAATTAAACTGCTATATTAAATGAGATACCATTTCACACTTGTTAGAATGGCTATTATCAACAAGAAAGTAACAAGTGTTGGTGAGGTTGTGGAGAAATAGGAACCTTTTTCAAGGCTGGTACAACCACTATGGAAAACAGTGTGGGGAGTCCTCAGAAAATTAAGACTAGAGCTAGCAATCCCTGTATGTGACCCAGCATCCCTTTCCTGGATACATCCCCAAATTCAAAAACATTTGCAAAGATATATACACCCCTATGTTCATTTCAGCATTATTTACAGTGGTCAACACATGGAGACAACTAGTGTTCTGCCATACAAGATTGGATAAAGAAGATGTGGTACAGCCCTAGCTGGTTTTGGTCAGTGGTTAGAGTGTCAGCCTGTGGACCAAAGGGTCCCAGGTTCCATTCCTGGTCAAGGGCACCTACCTCAGTTGCAGTTTCCCCAGCCCTGGTAGGGATATATGCAGGAGGTAACCAAGCAATGTGTCTCTCTCACATCAATGTTTTTCTCTCTTCCTCTCTTACCTCCTTTCCATCTTTCTCTTTTCCATCCACTTCCACTCTCTCTAGAAATAATGGAAAAAGTATCCTCAGGTGAGGTTATAAAAAAGAAGAAAAAAAACCAGATGTGGTACCTCTATAGAATGAAATACTACTCAGTCATAAGAAAAGACAAAACACTGCCATACGTGGCAACATAGATGGACCTTCAGAATATTAAGCTAAGTTAAATAAGTCAGGCAGAAAAAGCTAAGAACCATAGGATTTCACTCATATGTGGGATATAAAATTGAAATTGTGGACACAAACAGCAGTGTGGTGGTTGCCAAAAGGAAGGGGGTGAAGAGGAACAAATATATGGTGACGGAAGGTTATTTGACCTTGGGTGGTGGGCACACAGTGCAATATGCAAATCTTATAACATAGAAATCTACACCTGAGATCTATATGATCCTATTAACTAATGTCGCCCCAATAAATTTAATTTAAAAAGCATTTTCAGATATCTTAGTGTTTTGCAGGTTCAAATTCAATTGACATTCTAAGCCAGTATGAATTACACATACGTGGGATGTGGGATTCCTTTCTTTGTCTGTATCGTTGGAGGCATGTACACATAAACATTATATGCTAGTGTTTGCTCAACGTCAGAGACAGCCCTGGCTCTGAGAAAAGAGAGAATAGAAAGTACCAAATCAAAAGGTATTTTCCAACTGCGATTATATAATGCAAACAATATTGAGTAAGAGCAATAAATATCCTTGAACTACTGCTGAGAGAATTCCAATGAGTTGTAACGAAACAAAGCACTTAGCCATTGGGATAAACCAGGCAGCAGCTACAGAGCTTCCAATTGAAGGTGAAAAGAAATAAAATATAACTAAAAATACAAGAAAAATTACAAACAAAGCAAGTAACTTAATGAGGTACAAATCATGGCTACCAAGAATATTTTAGGAGATAACTTGTCACTCCCTGTGTAATGCACAAACTCAAAACTCCCCTTGCTTCATATGAGACTTTCAGATAATTTTTATGTGTAATGTACACTGAAACATGTAAAATTTATAAAAGCAAAGTATGTTTCTATGTTTCTGCAATTTCACTATTTACAAGGTGTCCCAATTAATGTATTATAGAAGTATTGGTCATATGACTTCCCCTGACACTGCTAGAGTTTATGAAGTATTCCTTTGATCATTTAAGATGATCCACTTGGTAAAACTCAATTTCTGGTTTTCACGAACAAACCACATTTTTTCCTTAGGTTTTTATTTAATTAAATTTGCTACTGACATAACAGCCCAAACTGTGGATACTATATTATACTTTAAAATTAAAAGATGGGCAATGTCTATGTGTGTGTCTAATGACACCGTCACACTGTACTTCTCTCTATATGTCTTTGCTGATGACTGTAAGGTCAATTTCAGCTTTAAGTATGGAATACAGTCAAGAAGCAAGTTTATGAGAGGATTTTGAAATCACAGCTGCAACTTGGCAAAATGAGTCCTAACATTTTCCGTACAAGCAAATGAAATGCCAACGCAAACTCGCAATCTCAAAGCCTTTGAAAGGAATCTGGTTTGGCTCAACTGGAATTAGCTGTATGTGCTGAGACAATCTGACCTAGAAACAACTCTATACAAATAATCAAGGAAGCTGAAGGGAAATTAAAATAATTTTTAGTGGTTGACCTTTGCATAGTAGACAAGTATGAGAAGGTAATGATTATGATCTGAACACAGACTGTGGAACAATGACCACTGCTCATACAAAATGTACCAAACAGTTTCAGATTTATTTAGTTACTTCAAACATAGAATCATAAGAAACAAGGTTTGGGAAATATATTGAAAATTAAAGCCCACAGGAGCAATATTTTAGATAAGGAGAAAAATCAGGCTTTTTTTCTAATGATACCCTTTAATTAGATAGATAGATAGAGAGAGAGATAGAATGATTGATTGATAGATATTAATCTTTGAAATCTAATAAAAGAGTAATATGCAAATTAATCCTCACTCCCTTACACCTAAGCCATGCTCACCAGACCAGTCATGCCCACCAGCCAATCAGAGCAATGATATGCAAATTAACCCAGCCAAGAAGGCGGCTGGCAGCCACAGAGCTACAACAAACAGGGGGCCAGCGATGCAGGAAACTGCCTGCCTAGGCCAGCTGTGTCCTCCACTCAAGGCAACAAAGTTTCAATTATAGAACATAAATAAACCCCAGAAACCTGCTTCTAGCCAGCCTCACTGGGACCTGGGGTCAATGGGGGCTGTGGTCAGCCATCAAACAGCTCTCAGCCTCACCCAAGCTGGCCAGGCATCCCAGTAGGGACCTGAACCCTGAAGGGAATGTGGGTAGCCTGAAAATGGCCCTCAACCCCTCACCCAGGCTAGCCAGGCACCCCAATAGAGACCTGAACCCTGAAGGGGCTGTGGGCAGCCTGAAAACAGCCCTCAGCCCCTCAACCAGGCTGGCCACACCCCCGTGGGGTGAGGGTTTCCACTGGGGGACTTGGCCAGCCTGCAAACAGCCATCAGCCCCCCACCCAGGTTGGTCAGGCACGCCAGCCGGTGGACATCCCCTGGGTCCCAGACTGCGTGAGGGCACAGGCCGGGCTAAGGGACCCCCTCAAGTGCCCAAATTTTTGTATACTGGGCCCATAGTCATAGTATAAAACTTTTTTAAGGTTATTTTTAAAATATATTTTTACTGATTTCAGAGAAAGGGAGAGAGATTGAAACATAAATGGTGAGAATCATTGATTGGCTGCCTCCTGCACAACCTCCACTGGGGATTGAGCCTGCAATGCAGGCATGTGCCCTTGACCAGAATCGAACCTGGGATCCTTCAGTCTCCAGGCAAATGCTCTATTCACTGAGCCAAACTGGATAGGGCTAAAATTCATTTTTAAAGTAGAATTTATATACCATAAAATTCACTTCTTTGGTATACAGTTGTATAAGTTTTGGCACATGCAAAAGTTGGATAATCATCAGCACATTCAAGATATAGAACAGTTCCAATTCTCTCCCCAAATCTTCTTGAAGACTGATCTGTTTTCTATTTCTATAGCTTTGCCACAGAAGCAGCATTTGAATAGCAAGAAAAATGCATGTATTTTTTTCAAGGTGTTTGAAGCAGTGAGTATTATAAACTACTCCTCATACATTATAAGGCAGTTTCCTAAATGTGCACAAGCAATACTCATGCCTGCTCTATATATTTGGTCCTGGAAGAGTAACTCCTTCTCCCAGCCATCATTCCAGGCCCAGGGTTGGAGAAGGGCAATAGTTCTATTGGCAAGGTAATTTGATACACCTTCAAATTGATTCTCTAAATATTTACTCAACATTTTTAGAGGCAAAGCCTGGTGCCTGATGGAATGTAAAGGCAGAAAAGGAAGATATGGAAGACATCACCTTGCTTCTTGCACAACACACATAAGCCAAACCAATAAATAAGTAACCAACAATTCTTGGAGCACACACTCCTTGTTAGTACAATGGAGAGGATATTACTCTCTCCTCCAAACAGCTCAAGAATTTCTTTTAATACATCCAGTTGTCTCTTTAGGAAGAATTTTTATAAATACAATTTTCTTCTTTACTTTATACATCCAGAGTGTTTTATTGCTTAGTGTGCCAAGCTATTGCCACTGTGACCTCTGTCCTCTCTCTACAACGTGGCATCTCACCTAAAGAGCTCAGTGGCCATCGTGGTCCCCCTGACACACTAGGAGTTACCCTTTTCCCTAATCTCCACAGGACACTTAGAGCTGACCAGTTGTGTAGGACAAAAGTGCCCCCATTGCTGGTACTCATGAGGAGAGGGCTGAAAAAATTCCTGTTGTGTTTCTTAGAACCAGCATTCAAATGTGTATTTTTATACAGAAACAGAGTTGAGCCTGGCTGCTGTGATTCAGTTAGTTGAGCATGGCCCTGTGCACTGAGAGGTCTCAGTGAAGATTCCCAGTCAGGGCACACTGCCTGGGTTGTGGGCTCGATCCCCAGTAGGGGGCATGTGGGAGGCAGCCAATCAGTTTTGCTCTCTCATCAATGTTTCTATCTCTCTCCCTCCCCATTCCTCTCTCTCTAAAAATCAATAAAAACACATGTTAAAAAAAGAAACAGAATTTAAATCATGGTTAGATTTTAATACTCAAATACTATAACATATTCAGGTGTTTTTCATTTCTTCCTTCTTTCATTTGTCTAGTATTTACTGAGCGCCATCTATGTTTGAGACACTGAGCTCATCACTGGATATATTTTTTCCTTCAGAGAGCCCAAATTGAGTGAGATTAAGTCGGCTTCTAGAACTGATCTAAGGTCATGCTTTGTTAAATCATTTCTTATGAAAAATGGGTGATTCATTTAAGCTCCAAAGGGTAGATTTATGAATAAGCGTTGGTAAATCCCAAAACCATTTATCAATTTAGAGTTGATTGCATATTAGAAATGAGCAACTAGTCCTCTATTAATCATTAATATGTCTCATTCCTGTTAAATTGAAGTACCACTGATTTAATTGGACTGAGGAAGAAAAAAGCTGATTGCTATCACTGAGTGTTGGCTTTAAGAAATTCTCTTTTCCTTCACTGCGGTTATGTTCCTCATAAGATTTAAAAAAAGAAATAAAGCCCAACTATTAAACTCATCTGATTTGCTTCTTCTTTCCCCACAAATTAGAAATGGAACCTTGTCATCAACATGGTGTGATTGGTTGTATTTTAATATTCAGTGTCTAATGACTGGTATGTGATAAATCTCTCATTAAAATATTCATGAATAATCAGATTAAATGTCACATCTCCAAAGAAAGATCATCTGATCAGGGGTAACATCAGTTAATTTCTTTATTTGTTTGTAGAGCACTATTAGAGGGAAAGCAATCAATATGAAAAACCTCTCCATCCGTGTGCGAATTACATATAAATCATGTGTTGCCTGCACTTGGAATAGCAGGGGGAAAAAATCTGAAAATATTATTTCCTCCATTTTAATAAAAATGCATGAGATCAGTTTTCATTAATTCTCTAATATTCTTTTCCATCAATATGCTATTCCTGTATTAATTGTCCTAATTCTCCCAAATAAAGATTAAGAACAGGAACTCTAATTTTCTGGATGGTTTCAGAATAAAACACTCCAGACAATCAAATACTTTGGTTACAAGAGAATTGCAATGTCATAAGCTTGTAGTGAGCAGCTGCTTTCGTTGAAAGTGTTTGTGCTTAAGTGGGAAAGAACTGAAGTATAAAGGGTTTGGTTTGGTGGAATAAAGCTAGAGTTGGTGCCATGGAGAGAAGCATCTTACCCTCTTTCAAGGAGAGCTAAAAATGGCAGAGAATTGGCTTAGGAGGCATTTGCGGTACAGGACCAATTCATTGCATCCATCCTGCCAGAAAGCAAGGAGAAAAAAGAGGGAACTCAAAAATTACACCTCCTAACTTCCTACACATTATGTATGACTTTCTAATACAACACCCTCATATCTATTTTATAATCGAAATTTCACATTCACGATTCCCTAAAGGTTACTGATTAACAAAATGTGCATGCTGGGCAGATAATCACAGCATTTGTATATGCAATTTATTATGGAATTACAAGACAGCCTATCACCTAGCTTGTGATTAACTTTATACTAACATCAAAGCCATATGGTGGCCTACTCATTTATGGAACAAAACTACCTCCTTAATGTCATTTACTGTAGGTTAATTTATGATTTGGCAGAAATGCTATGAAAAAAGACTACCTTTTTCTCTGATGTAGAATTTTTAGCCACTATAAATGCATTAACCTTGTTAATTTTCACCCTTCACTCCATCCAATGCACAATGGCTCTAGACCAAATGCTATCTGCCCTTAAAACCTCTCATTATAATTAAAGTTGTGGAAGTATTTGGGGGACATGCAGTTTTGGAAATTAGTCTTAAAAATACAATCTCCTAGGATGTACACGCATAAATGTTCCAAGGATTGGATGTCCCCCACTGGAAAGAAAGAGTTTTTCATATTGTAAAACCAGAGACAGTTTGAAAAGGGGACAAAGAATGATACGACAGTTTTCTTTTACTTTATAATACCTACTTTTTTTCTTCTTCTTCTTCATTATATTGACTAGGGGAGAGCTTTCATTCTATCAATTCCATTCCTTTCTTCAAATAATGTTTATTTTTTTGCTAATGGCATTTTCTTATTCTATACTAACTTAGGCGACCATATCACTTATAAATTAGTTCCCCCATGTTGATAATTACTGTAAATAATAAACCTTTGACTGTACAACCAGAGTCTGTTGAATTCTAATATGGCTTTCAATGTCTATGTCATACAGTATAATTTTATATTCTTAAAGACTACATGACTGTAATTGTATATTCTTTAATTACATTTTAAAATAATATAACCTATCTAAATATAGGCTAACATTTACTGAAAATCTTTGCAAATTTAAGATAGGGCTGTATAAGTCTCCATTTCCCATTCATAAAGAATAGGGCTTAAGCAGTATGGCCAAAAGACCATTCTGTAGGGGTTTGGCAGTGGCCTCATTCTGATTAATTTGGTCTGGGTGGGACCACTGTTTTTGCTTCATGGCTCTTTATAACTAGGTCTCTTTTTGCTCATGTACTTCCTTCAAGTAAAGTCTCTAAATATTGACCTAAAAATTTGACAAGAAAGTTTTACTTCTTCCAATGTGCTCTAACATTTGAAGGGACAATCTGGTATGCTGGCTCTTGATTCTCCAATGCTATATTCTCAATCTGTTTTAGATGTCTTATAACAAAAACATTTGCTTGGGAACAGAATGCAATGTAATTATGCTTCAATACATCACTGGGAATTTTTAGAGAAGTAAAAATTCACTACTGTTAATATTTTTCATGGCTACTATCTATTGCTTTTAGACATGGCAGTTCATTTGTTTTGTGCTTTGTGCACGTTACAGATTCAATTAGATAGAGTATCAGGAGTTCGAAGTTCTGAAATTGGAATGTGAACAAAAACACAATGTATACCTCTCAGAAACAATAAGAAATGACTAATCCTTTTCCTATCTAGTGTATGGGGTGTAAATAACCTCTCATCATTTACTATGTAGCTCATAAGATATATGTTGGGGATGTGGCCATGTAGCTAATAAGATAGTGGGTTTTTTTGCATTTCCAGTTGTCAGTAGCATCCCAGCCTATGAGTACACTAAAAATAAATTATTCCTTTGTATGCAAATTCATTGCCAGTAGCTGATAGTTCATGACAGAATTATTTATGGGGATTACTAAGACCACATTTTTCTGAAAAAAAACACGCACGATATTGTCATAGTAATAGCGATAATGATAGGAAATAAGTAGAGAGCATTACAATATTATAGCAATAGAAATTTATTAAGGAGGATTACAGGAAATATAGAAAAATTTTTTTGTGAAATACTTGTGTGATATATTAAAGAGCATAGAGAATGACCGCTCTGGCCAAGCCCTAGCTGTACCATAGAGATAAGACCATAGCTGGATGCTACCCTTAGGAATGATGTATGTAAACCTGATAGACACCTTCTGAGTGACACTGTGAGAGATAAGCAGCTTGTACTCTGATTAACACGTGTGTGATGACGTATGTTACTGACAGCCACCTGGACTGCCATGGGTCAGAACAGGCTTAAAAACAGGTCACCGACTTCAGACATCGATCATCCTCTTGATCCACACACCATGTTGTCTTGTTCCATGCTGGACAGCAGCAGAACAGTCAAACCTACGATCGTGAGGCTTTGGTCACCTTTCTCCCTCTGACTCGACCCAACCAGATGGCCAGCCACCCAAAGATGGATCCGCCGCTACCTGCAGACCATGCCATTCTTCCTTGGGGGACCCCATTAAGTCTGGGCCCACAGCACCAGGAACCTTGTGAGTAACAAAGTGTGCTGTGTGATTTGCAACTGCATATTTTTGTGTGGCGTAATTCCTCTGGCAGTCTTGATTATATTAATACTAGAGGCCTGCTGCACGAAATTCGTGGATGGGTAGGGTCACTAGGTCTGGCTGGTGATCAGGATCAATTGGGGCCTTCCAGCTGCCAGCCAGGGTCTTCATTCCCCAACTGCAGTGGCCAGCTGCTGGCCAGGGCCTTGGGGCCTTCCTTCGCTGGCTGGTGACTGCTGGCTCACAGCTGGGGCTTTCCTTCATTCTGTGCTGCCCACTGGTGGTCAGCACATGTCATAGCAAGCGATCGATTCCCAGTTGAAGTCCTGAGGGGACACTTTGCATATTAGTCTTTTATATATATAGAATATATATAGACTAGAGGCCCGGTACACAACAATTTGTGCACTCGGGGGGAGTCGTTCAGCCCGGCCTGTGCCCTCTTGCAGTCTGGAGCCCCTCAGGAGATGTCCACCTGCTGGCTTAGACCCGCTCTCCAGGTGATCAGGCCTAAACTGGCAGTCAGATATTCCTCTGGCAGCCCAGGAGCCCTCGGAGGATGTTCACTTGCCAGCAGGGAGCAGACCTAAGCTGCAGTCAGACATCCTTAGCACTGCTGAGGAGGCAGGAGAGGCTCCTGCCACCACCGCTGTACTGGCAGCCATCAGCCTGGCTTGTGGCTGAGCAGAGCTTCCCCTGTGTGAGCACACTGACCACCAGGGACAGCTCCTGCATTGAGCGTCTGCCCCCTGGTGGTCAGTGTGTGTCATAGTGACCAATCATTCCCAGTGGTTCTGCTGTTAGGGTCAACTTGCATATTACCCATTTATTATATAGGATAGAGGTCTAGTGCATGGGTGGGGGCCGGCTGGTTTGGTCTGAAGGGTGTCCCGGATCATGGTGAGGGTACCACTGGGATTCCTGGCCAGCCTGGGTGAGGGACTAAGGGCCATTTTCAGATGGGCCACACTCCCTTCAGGGTGGGGGTCCTTGCTGGGGTTCCTGGCCAGTCTGGGTGAGGGGCTAATGGTAGTTTTCAGGCTGGCCAAGGCCCCCAGCAGGTACCCTCACCCCATGAGGGTGGGGCCATCCTGGGTGAGAGGCTGATGGCTGTTTGTAGGCTGGCCATAGCCCCCAGCCAGCCAAGCTCCTAGCGAGGCTGGCTCGAGGCAGGTATCTGGGGTTTATTTATCTTCTATAATTGAAACTTGGTTGCCTTGAGCAGAGGCCACAGCCAGCCTAGGCAGGCAGCTTCCTTCATCGCTGGGGCAGTGAAGCCTCCTATTTCTTGTAGCTCTGTGGTTGCTGGCTGCCATCTTGGTTGGGTTAATTTGTATTGTAGCAGAGTGACACCAATTAGCATATTACACTTTTATTAGTGTAGATAGGGTCAGATGGTAATGCCTACTCTTGGTCCTGCTTGCTTAAAGTAGTCTCTTCGCTAGCAACTACTTAATGTCAGAATATCTGCACGGTTAAGTTTATCTCAAGGGATGCCTTAGATAATGCCCCAAATACTCTACTCCTCTACTCCAACAGATATTTTCAAACCAATCTTTTGCTGGCATGTTAACAACCAAATACTTGTTTGAAATATTTACTTTCCCCTAGGTCTTTAAAACTTTTGCCTTTTGATTGCATTTTGGGATTTTTTAAATGCCTTCTTTTATTTGAAAGAAAACAGTTCTTAACTCGCTAAATGAAACTTGTTTTAACATATAGAATTTGCCAATTATCAAACCAATAATAGACTATGTATTATGCTAAGCAAAATAAGACAGTCAGAGAAAGACAACTATTACATGATCTCACTTATATGTGGAATCCAATGAACAAAATAAACTGACAAACAAAATAGAGCCAGAGACATGGAAGCATGCAACATACTGAGGATTCTTAGAGGGAAGCGGGGAGAGGCAAGAAGAGATTAACCAACGAATTTACATGCAAATATGCATAACCCGTGGACACAGAATAGTGCAGTGAAAGCCTGGGGAAGGGGCAGAAGTAGAGGAAGGAAGTCAATGGGAGAAAAAGAATGGGGGCATCTGTAAAACTTTCAATATTAAAGATAAATTATTTTGTTGATTGATTTTGCTGTGCAGAATCTTTTTATTTTGATGAAGTCCCATTTATTTATTTTCTCCTTAATGTCCATAGCTCTAGAAGATGTACTGGCAAACATTGCCACGAGACATGTCTGAGATTTTTTCTTCCTATGATTTTTTTCTAAGACTTCTATGGTTTCAGGACTTACATTTAAGTATTTTACCCGTTTTGAGTTTACTCTTGTGTATGGTGTAAGTTGGCTGGTGTAGTTTAATTTTGGGCATGAGTGGGTAACAACACTGTGGTACAATTATACCACGAAATACTAGGCAGCAGTAAAAAAGAAGACTCTCTTACCCTATGAGGTAGCATGGAGGGATCTGGCTAGTAATATACTAAGCCAAATAAGTCAATTAGACCAAGATAAGTATCACATGATCTCATTCATATGTGGAATCTAGTGAACAAAATAAACTGATGAACAAAATAGATCCATAGGTAGTATAGAAGCATGGAACTGACTGACAAATCTCAGAGGGAAGGCAGAGATGGGGGCAGTGGTTGAGGAGAAATTAACAAGGGAACTTACATGCATACGTGCATAGCCCATGGCACAGACACATAATAGTTTGGTGAAGGCCTGGGAGGAGCAGAGGCAAGGTGGAAGGGATCAATAGGACAAAATAGGGAGAGACATCTTTGATACTTTCAACAATAACGAAAAATTAAAACACACACACACACAAATAAAGCCCTAGCCAGTTTGGCTCAATGGATAGAGCATCAGCCCATGGACTGAAGGGTCCCAGGCTTGATTCGACAGCAAGTTCCTTTGTAGATATGAACACAATAATTCTAAATTTTATATAAAAAGGAAAAAGATGTAGAACAGCCAACATAATGCTGAAGAAAAGAACAAAGTTGGAGGATTCACACTACTAGGCTTTAAGACACAGCGTAAAACTACAGTAATCAAACTGTCAGATACTGTTAAGACTGGCAGAGCAATAGATGCATAGATCAAAAGAATAGAATCCAAAGCCCAGAAATAAAGCTACACAAATATAATCTATTGATATTTGACAAAAGCAATGCAATGGAGAAAGGACAATCATGCTTCTTCATTGATAGGGAGAGAAAAAATGGTATTAGATGCTCAAATGCTAAAATATTAAAAATAACATACATACAAATTATACACTTTACATAAAAATTAACTTGAAATAGACCATGGACCTAAATGTTCAATGAAAATCTATAAGAAAAAAAAATTGATAAAACCTGTGTCCTTGGATTTCAAAATCAGTTTTTACATATAACAATAAAAACATGATCTATGAAAAAAATTAGTTAGACTTTATTAAAATTTAAACATTGTGCTTGTCAAAGGACACTGTTAAGAAATTTAAAAGACAAAGAACAGATAAGGACAAAGTATTTTCAAGACATAAAAAGCACTTGTGCCCAATATAAACAAAGAAAACGTAAAACTCAGGAATGAGATAATAAGCAACCCAATTAATAAATATCTGAACAGACACTTCATCAAAGAAAATATACAGGAGATGATTACACACATATAGAAAAAAATGTTCCTCATGCACGTTAAAACAACTATAAGCCCAGCCAGTAATGCTCCGTGGTTGAGCATCAACCTGTGAACGAGTAGGTCATGATTCAATTCCAGGTCTAGGCACAGGCCCAGGTTGTGGGCTCGGTCCCCAGAAGGGGGCATGCAGGAGGCAGTCCATCAATGATTCTCTCTCATTATTGATTTTTCTATTTCTCTCTCCTCCCTTTCTCTCTGAAATCAATAAATATATATTTTAAAAACAACTATGAGATGTCACTACATACCTATTAGAATAGCTGTCATCCAAAATACTAGGAATATTAATTCCTAGTGAGAATCCAGAGCAACATAACTCTCATTAATTGACTGGTGGGAATGCAAAATAGCATAGCCACTGTGCAAGACAGTTTGGTAGTTTCTTATAAATCTTTCCATGCAGAGTAATTGATACTGTTCCTTCAAAATGGTAGGACATAATTCCTCACTCCTTTAAATGTGGGCTGCATATAGTAACTTCCTTCCAAAGGGCATAGTTTGGGAAGGGTCCACTATATTTTGATTTTTTACAGAGAGGAAGGGAGAGGGATAGAGAGTTAGAAACATCAATGAGAGAGAAATATTGATCAGCTGCCTCCTGCACACTCCCCACTGGGGATGTGCCCACAACTAAGGTACATGTCCTTGACCAGAATTGAACCTGGGACCCTTGAGTCTGTAGGCCAATGCTCCATCCGCTGAGCCAAACCAGTTAGGGCAGGAAAGGGTTCACTTTATAGTGAAAAAATTCTAACAAACTCTACCTCAGCTAAGTAATCTACATTAACATCAACATTAAAAAGTTATATTGAGAGAGAAGCCAAGATGGCGGCATAGGTGAACACTGGAATTGCTGCTGTGGACAACAATTTCAAAACTACAATGAAAAGAAAAAATGGACATCACCCAGACCCACAGGAAGGCTGGCTGAGTGGAAATTCTACAACTAGAAAGAGACTGAGACACAGAGGAGGTGCGGAAATAAAGTACAGAGGTACAGAGGCGTGCGTGAAGAGGCTCGCGGAAAGGGCTGGCAGCATTTCATGCTGGAGGGAGGCACAAGCTCCCAACGGCTCTGAACTCCAGTTCCAGGTGAGTTTCTGGGGACTCAGAATCATATGGGGAGGAGCTGGTCTATCTGGCACCGTCTGGCACTGGGAGGAACTCCAGAGCAGCTTGAGACCCGGTGCCTCTTAGGACACAGCTAAGAATTGGCCATAGCTGGTTGCTCCGCCCTGTAGATTCCCCGAACCCCATCCCACCCAAGCTGTAGGCAGAGGCTTTTGCATATAAAAGCCTGGGAAACCTCAGGCAGAAGCTAAAATAGCACCTCCTCAGAGTTCCAAAAGACTGTGTACCCAGTGGTCAGAGCGGGACCACCCAGTCTACAACTCCTCAGACTCATAAGGGACACACTCAGGGGGCAGACTAAGTGGGCACCAAAGACGCACTAGAGCAAGTCTTGCCCCATAAGGGTGTCTCCAGCATAGAAGTTCTCCCACCACAGACACAGGTGACTCTCACAGGCAAGTGGCCTGGAGGTCAATTCCTCTGAGTGATAACAACAACTATCAAGGCTTAGCTACAACAAGACTGTGCACAAAGCCTACAAAGCAGTGCACCAAGAGTATCCACCTCAGGTAATTGAGGAGACTGAGCCACTGGGCCCTATAGGACACCTAGCACAGAAAGCCACTCTGTCAACGCAGGGAAGCAGCCAAAATGCGGAGACAAAGAAACAGGTCACAAATGACAGAAATGGAGGAAAGCAAACTACTGGATATAGAGTTCAAAACCATGGTTATAAGGCTTTTCAAGAATATTCTAGAGACTGCCAATAAATGTAGCGAGACCCTCGAGGATATGAAAAATGACCAGCTAGAAATTAAGTATACACTGACTGAAATAAAGAATAATATACAGAGATCCAACAGCAGATTACAGGATCCCAAGAATCAAGTCAAAGATATGAATTATGAAGAAGCAAAAAACACCCAGCTGGAAAAGCAAAAATAAAAAAGAATCCAAAAATATGAAGATAGTGTAAGGAGTCTCTGGGACAACTTCAAGCATACCAACATCAGAATTATAGGGATGCCAGAATAAGAGAGAGAGCAAGATACTGAAAACCTATTTGAAGAAATAATGACAGAAAACTTCCCCTACCTGGTGAAAGAAATAGACTTCCAAGTCTAGGAAGTGAAGAGAACCCCAAACAAAAGGAATCCATTGGGGAGGACCACACCAAGACACATCATAATTAAAATGCTAAGGGCAAAGGACAAGGAGAGAATCTTAAAAGCTGCAAGAGATAATCAGACAGTTACCTACAAGGGAGCATCCATGCAACTGTCAGCTGATTTCTCAACAGAAACCATGCAGGCCAGAAGGGAGTGTAAAGAAATATTCAAAGTGATAAATAGCAAGAACCTACAACCAAGATTACTTTACCCAGCAAAGGTGTCATTCAGAATTGAAGGTCGGACAAAGAGCTTCACAGACAAGAAAAAACTAAAAGAGTTCATCACCACCCAACCAGTATTATATGAAATGCTGAAAGGTATTCTTTGAGAAGAGGAAGAAGAAGAAAAATTAAAAACAAAAATTAAGAACAACAAATACATATCTATCAACAAATGAACTAAAAATCAAGTGAATAAAAAAATCTGATGAACAGAATAAACTGGTGAATAGAATAGAATCAAGGACATAGAAAGGGTGTGGAAAGACAATTCACAGGGGAAAGGGATGTTGGGGTTGTGGGAAGAGACTTGACAAAAATTGTAACCTATGGCTGAGGACAGTGGGGGGGAATAAGGGCAGAGGGTTGGGTGGGAACTGGGAGGAGGGGAGCTATGGAGGGAAAAAGGAGGAACAACTGTAATAATATGAACAATAAAGATTTTTTTAAAAGTTATATTGAGAGTATGTAGCCTACGAATCTGTCAAGATCATCATAAGAAGGTAACTCTAAGAAACTGTCACAGTCAAAAAAATCCTAAGGTGACATAAACTGGATGGGATCCTAGAACAGAAAATGCATTATGTGGGGGGAAAATTAACCAAAGAATTTATATACATGTCTGCATAACCCATAGACACAGACAATATACAGCAAAGGGGAGGGGGGTTCAGGGTGGAGAGGGTTAATGGGCAGAAAAAGGGGTATCTGTGGTACTTTCAATAATAAAATAAAATTTTCAAAACCTAAGGAAATTAGAATAAATATTAGATATAATAATGATGTGTACATATTGCTTTATTAATTGTGATAAATATTAACACTAAGGTAAGATGTTAACAATAGAGATAACTTTTCATTGGTTATGTGGGAAAGGTGAACTCTATACTATCTTCATAACTTTTCTGTAAATATGAATCTCTTCTAAAATAAAAAAAAGCTTATTTTTAAAAATATGCTGTGAAACCTCCCATTGGCATATAACAAAATGGGGAGGAGAGGAGAGGTTCTTTATCACTGTGCCTTCTCCACTCTAGCTTGGCATTTGGCACTGACAGAAATCTAGTCAAAGTCAAGACTAACATGATAAACTTATTGGTATATTTATGTAAGTTATACAAATGTCTAACCGCTATGTTGTACGCCTGAAATTAATATAATATTGCATGCCAACTATAATTGAAAATACAACTAATATGATGGATATTTTTTCAAATTCAATGTGACTAAAAGAGGAAAGCTGTAGAAGTAAAAATGAATAAGAGATGACACAGTTAATGGAGAAGATAAAATATTCCAAATTTTACAATTCCAGAATAATGTCAGAAATCATTGTATTTCCTGCAAATCAAAACCACACTGAGATGTCACCTCACACTTGTCAGAATGATCATCATTAAAAAAAATCTACAAACAACAAGTCTTGGCGAGGATGTGGAGAAAAGGGAACCCTAGTACACTGCTAGTGGGGTTGCAAAATTGGTGCAGCCACTATGGAAGCATGAAGGTTTCTCAAAAAATTAAAAATAGAACTAGCATATGACCCAGCAATTCCACTTCTGGGTATTCCTCTGAAAAAGCCCAAAATAATAATTTGAAAAGATATATGCACCTCCGTATTCATTGCAGCATTATTTACAGTAATCAAAATATGGAGTCAACCTGAGAGTCCACTGATAGACAAACAGATAAAGAAGAGGTAGTATTTACATACTATGGAATATTAGTCACAAAAAGGATGAAATATTACCATTTACAACAACATGGATGGACCTAGAGGGTATTATGCTAAATTGAACGTGAGACGAAGGAAGACAGATATCATGTGACTTCACTTATATGTGGAATCTAAAAAAAAATAAATGAACAAACAAAATAGAAACAGGCTCATAGACAGAGAGAACAAATTGATGGGAGAGAAATTGGAGATACAGGTAAAAAGGGTAGAAGGACTTAAGTACAAATTGCCAGTTTTAAAAATTAGCTATTGAGATCTAAAGTACAGCAAAGAGAATAGTCAACAATTTCTATAAAATAAAAGGCTCATAAGCAAACAAACCAAACAGCAGAACAACCAACCAACCAATCGCTATGACATGCATTGAACACCACGGGGCGCACGCGGAGCAGGTGAGTTGGGGCACCAGACCAAGGCGGGGCACTGCTCGCTGTCATCGGGGTGAGCCTCTGGTGGTTACTGAAAATTCTTTGCTCCCGTATGCCATGGTCCAGCCTGGTGCTCACACCTGCTACCAGCACTGGTCTCACTCACACCGGCTGCCAGCACTGGAGCCACCACTTGCACCCATCACTGGTGGTCGGCGCAGCCCCAATCGCTCAATGCTGTCTGCGGGAGCGAGCAGTGGCTGCCAGCCCTGATCGGCCCTGAGGGCTTCTCCACCTCCCTGATCCTGAGAGGCAACTGTGGCCGGCAGCTACCTCTCGCACCTGCTGCCGGTGATGGCCCTGCTCACAAACTGCCAGTGCTTGGCGCCAGTCCTGATCTCTCGGTGCTATCAGTGGGTGCAAGCGGCAGCTGCAGGCCACAATCGCCCCTGATGGCTTCTGCACTCCCACCACCCCGCTCCTGAGGAGCAATTAGGGCAGCAGCTGCCACTCACACCCACTTAGCCCTGCTGGCATCCACTGCTGGTGCTGCTCCCAATTGCTGTACGTGGTTAGCAGGTGTGAGCAGGGCGATGCCATCATCTCGTGGGAGCGATGGCCGAGGGAGTGGGGCTGTGGGCAGAGGACCAGGGGCAGTATCGGGAGGGGCTGGGCTGGGTCGCAGAGGATGAGTTGAAACCCGCCCACTGCCCACCACAGCCTTGCAGCCCACAGTTCCTTTCAAGGTGCACGAATCTGTGCACTGGGCCCCTAGTATCACAATAACCATGTATGGTGTCAGATGGGTGCTGGACTTATTGGGGTGATCACTTTGTAAGGTATATAAATTTTTAATTTTAGGAACTCCACTTGTATTTTTCTGTTTATTTCTTGTTTGTCATAGTTATCCTTACGCTCTATGACTTCAATTATTTTTAATATACATTTTAACAAAACAAGAGGAGATTCAAGTCCAATATTTATTCTTAAAAACAAAAGCTAGCATTTTGCTCTTATTAATTACAATTAGTATGCCTATACTTACAAGCTCAGAGTTTATTTGTAGCCTTAGGATTGAACTATGTGGGTTAATTATGCTTTCGATTTTGGAAAATATATGTATTCACACTCATGGGAACAACTTTCCTGAAAAACACTGTGATGTCCATCCCTTACACATCATCGTAGTATAGTATAGATGAATAATTTGAAAGCACTTTTCCAAAATAATACATATTGCAAAGCATGGCTAATTTAATTAATCTTTTGAGCTAAATTTCTAAAATGTAAAATTCACAAAGTTTGCTCATTATTTTGAGGGCAGTGGCATAGTTACCAAAACAAAAATTAATGTATAAACATCATAAGGGTTAAAGGTATGAAAACTCCTCACCATATCAATCTCTTTCACGACTCTCTCCACAAGCACCTATGAAACAGGTGATTTTTCTTTTGAGCAACAGCCCATAAAACAATTGAACTTTCAGTGAGACTGCATGTCTGCTCCATGCTGAGCAGTGAATCTGAAGTTTCAAGGATTGATGAACATTCAATTCAACAAACTTCTTCCTTAAAGAGTTTATTTTCACTTGCTTCCTTTCTTTTTCCTTTTTTATTTTTATTAATTCTGAAGATAATATAAGAAGAGCAAACCACATAAAACCCCCACAACAGTCCTGGTTGGGTGGCTCAGGTGAATGGAGCACTGTCTCATACACCAAGAGGTTGTGGGTTCGATTCCCAGTCAGAACACATATCTAGGTTGTAGGTTCAGTCCCTGGTTGAAGTATGTATGGCAGGCAGCCAATTGATGTTTCTCTCTCACATCAATGATTCTCTCACTAAAAAATGAACAAATATATCATTGGGCCAAGATTAATATATCCACAACAATAAACATCAAATAAATCCTATCTAATAAAAAGGCAATATGCTAATTGACCATCACACCAACACAAAGATAGCAGTGCCCATGGCCAATAAGGAGGGAATATGCTAATTGACTGCCCCACACTCAAAGATAGCAGCTACCACAGCCACAAGATAGTTGGCAGGGGAGAGCAGTTATGGGTGATCAGGCCAGTGGGAGAGGGCAGTTAGGGGAGATCAGGCCAGCAGAGGAGGGTAGTTAGGGATAACTGGACTGGCAGGAGGGTCAACTGTGGGCAACTGGGCTAGCTGGGAATGGCAGTTGGGGCGACAGGGCTGGCAGGAGAGGGCAGTTGGGAGTGACTGGGCCAGCAGGGGAGGGCAGTTTGGGGCAACTGGGTCAGAAGGGGAGCAGTTAGGCATCAATCAGGCTGGCAGGGGAGTGGTTAGGGAGTGATCATGCTGGCAGGCAGAAGTGGTTAAGGGCGGTAAGTCAGGCAGGCAGGGAGCCAGCAGTCCTGCATTGTGAGAGGATGTTCAACTGCCAATTTAGGCCCAATCCCAAACCAGCAGTCAGATATCCCTCGAGGGGCCCCAGGTTGGAGAGGGTTCAGGCTGGGCTGAGGGACACCCCCCCACCCCAGTGCACAGATTTTGTGCACTGGGCCTCTAGCATTAATATAAATGAGATATACAGATAGTACATAATAAGGTAATACTAAGCTCATATTAATAATGTATTATTTCTTTAAATATTTCATTTTATTTGTTGTTTTTGTACTTTCTCTTTTATTAAATGATTTGCATTTTGAGAAACATGAACAATTTTATTTTCCATACTTGACAACTCTCCTAAAAGAAAAATAACTTTGGCTTTACTTTAATCACTAGAATTGTTTAAATGCCACAGTCCTTGGCATTTTATATGTATTTTTGCCCAACTCTACATCATAGTTTCAGTTGGTTATAATATTTGACAATAAATCAATTTTTATTTTCCAAAGAGCTAATAAACCATCCCTTTATATGTGAAAAACTTCACAGGTAGATAAATCATTATTCCAAGTTTATGTGTAACTTTGATATTTATTTAAGAGGCAGGTTTGTTTCATAAAAATGGTTATTCAAAATCACTACAGAGGTAATGAGTCATAGAATTATGAAGCAAAGAATTTCAGAAAAAAAGTAAGATCTTCAAGGTACTGTAATCCGATTATTTTAAAAATGTTTTGGAATAAAAGCCTCCTTTTGGAATCTGATTAAAAACTCTATTATCTCTCCCAGGAAACTTCAGAGGCCCACAGATTGTATTCAGCTCTCACACATTTGAAGCACACATTTGAAGACTATTGATGGGTTCCAGATTGTAGAATTTGGCTATTATTCAAGCTTCTCATTTTATCAACAAAGGGATGTCTGTCCTCACAGATTAAATGACTTTCCAAGGGTAGACAGATAGTGACATGTGGGACAATATACTGAGAATCAACTAGAAAGGATTCACAATAACTAAGTCCATTGTACAACTTGAGATTTTATTCCATATAATAAAGTACACTGTATTTTCTCATTGCCTGTTTTATTACAAATGATAACTGAGTGGATCCTGACTTCTTGATGAGGCTGAGCAGACCCTCGTACAGAGCCAGTGCTCTGTGAATGTCTATGGAGCTCAAGTGAATGGACCCACTTTGAAAGTTGGGTAAGGACTGTGGGAAAACTAGACAGTGTACTAAGAGGTACCAGAGAAATTAGGTATTTCAAGGTTAAATCCTATTACAAAGTATTAAATAAGTATGAAGATGTTAGATGATAGCTAAGAAATAGCTTCCTTCTATCAACTTCATTCTTCTTTAATATATGGATTCATAGAATTGGTAAGACTATAGAGTAATATAATCCAAATTCATGTCACACATCTCAGAAATACCATACCATCTGAACAACTTCAGCAATGCAGGGGTTAAGTCATGGACAGGTAGCTTTACCCTGGTAAGTGATTGGTTAGAAGGCCAATCCTTATGTTATACCAAGCACCATCCCATACTTAAAACTTCACTTACTTCTTTCTTCTACTTGGACCAACACACAGAAATTATTCAAACATTCTCATTCTCTCTCTCTCTCTCTCTCTCTCTCTACCCCCCTCCTTCCCTCCCTCCCTCCCTCCCTCTCTCAGAGAGCTGTGCTTCTACTCTGTTGCTCACTGTCCAAGTTTACAGCAAGTCAAAATGATTCTATGTCATTTTACCCTCCATGAACATACTCACCTCAATGAATCCTTGCTTTCCTTAAAACTGTATTTTCCCTATCTTTGATTCTCCCTGTCCCCCATCTCCTTTTCCCCTTTTCCCTTCCTATGTCTTTCTCACCTCCTTACCCTTATGAACTTTTTGCCTTCTGCCTTATGGATCCCTCTCCATTCTTTTGCTATATTAAAAAAATTGCATGTGGCCCTTAATGATATTTTACAAGATTACCATTACCAATTCCTATGTCAAAATTCCAACTTCCAGAGCTGGGATTTTAAGTTAAGTTCAACTCCTTGAGAAGATTTTGAACAGGGGGTAGCAGCAGTGAGTCCAGGTAGCATTGGTATATGAGAGGGAAATGAAGCAAAGGAGAGAAGGGGCTGCATATGGCTGTGGGGCCTGAAGAACTTTGTGACCCCATCCCACTGGACGTTTCTGGGAGACTGTTTCTGTGTTATCCCAACCAAGGAACAAAGGAACTAGGAATTTAGCCCCCAGTGCTGTCAGTCATTGATCAGGACTGCACCCCGCCCCTATGAACTCCCCGCCCTTCTGCCTGTCCTTTGTTGAGCCTGACTCCATGGCCAGAAAAGCCTTTGGAAAGAGTTCAGGAGCTTCCAGTTGAGATGTACGGGACTGGTGTATGGTGATGAGATATGAATGAAACACCAAAAGCATCTGCAACAGATGTCCTCACTATAGTGTTGCACTTGTGTAACGAAGTAGATTTTACCTTGTTTCCATATTTACTGTCTCACTGGGGAAAACTCCAGGCCACACTGTCTGGCTGGACTATGTATTCATGCTGTTGAATGTATTCACTAGAAGGTGCAAAGGCCCTGTGCCTCTATAGGGAGATAATTCCTCAAACTCGGAAGGAAAATTTATACTCTTAACCTGGTCTGAAAGCAGTGTGCTCATGAATCTAGTTTTTTTTTTCAGTTTAAATTCAGTTAATGAAGTTGGAATCCTATGCAATTTACTTAATTTCTTTTCAGCCTCTGTGTCCCTATCCTTTAGAATATTTTAATAGCACACTTTTTTTCTTTTTCTATCACTAATGGAGACCAAGTAAGGAAGGCAGCATACACAATGTTGTTACTTGGAAGATGTTCAATTCTTGTTGGTTACTTACATTAGTCCATACACACCCTCCATGTCAAATTGCCTAGATTAAAATCTTACAGCATGTGGAATTAAAATGTTAATATTTCCCTGTAACTGTTCTCATAAAAAAGTCTAATGCTGTTTTCTTTTATTATATACTAGAGGCCCAGTGCACAAAAATTTGTGCACTAGGGGAGGTCCCTCAGCCCAGGCTGTGCCCTCTTGCACTCTGGGACCCCTCAGGGGATGTCCACCTGCTGGCTTAGGCCTGCTCCCCGGGGGATCAGGCCTAAGCTGACAGTCATACATCCCTCTGGCATCCTGGGAGCCCTCAGGGGATGTCCACTTGCCTGCAGAGAGCAGGCCTAAGCTGCAGTGGAATATCCTTAGTGCTGCTGAGGAGGCAGGAGAGGCTCCCACCATCACCGCTGTACTGGCAGCCATCAGCCTGGCTTGTGGCTGAACAGAGCTCCCCATGTGGGAGCACACTGACCACCAGGGGGCAGCTCCTAGATTGAGCGTCTTTCCCCTGGTGGTCAGTGTGTGTCATAGTGACCAGTCATTTCCAGTGGTTATACTGTTAGGGTCAATTTGCATATTATTACCCTTTTATTACATAGGATATTTTGTGAAATATATCTATATAATCTGAAATATATATACATATGAAATATATATATATAATGTGATATATATATATATATATATATATATATATATATTCTGTGAAATATTTATATAGAACACTAGCTTAGTGGGATGTATAGAGGAGTGGAGAGAAAATTAAAAAGAAAATACCCAGTTTTTTTATTATTATTTATTTGTACGATAATGGCCACAGTTCATTTTCTGTATTGGTACCCCACTGAATATCAATTTTCCTAGGTCACCCAAGTGTGTGCTATTTTACGACTTCAGATTGCTGTAGTGAATGGTGATTGAGCTAGTTACCTTCTCCAGCATGACGATACATTATTACAGACCACATTGTGCTGTCTTTTTTTATAGACATGCAGAGAAACAGATTGCAAGCTCAACATTCAACAAGTCTACCTTAACATTTTCCCTGCAGGGTTTTCAATCAGCCAGATGGTTATATTACAGGGTAAATCCCCAGCAGACATGCCTATCACCCTTTTCTCCATTACTACATCGCCTCTTCACATCTGAGTAAACAATCATGTCCCCTGCATTCTTTTTTATTTTCTTGGTGTCTGTGGCTTTGCTTGAACTATTTAAGCCTCCTGTGTAGAACATTTTTGTCCCTAAATTCCTCAATCAACTTTGTGTATGAACTTCTAGTATCAGTAAAATTCATACTTCCCTAACATTTATACGCATTTCCTTAACTTCTTAAGTTAAGAAGCATGTAAACACAACTTGTGTAAGTACAGTCTTGTTGCCCAGTAGTTGGGCATTGACCTATGGACAAGGAGGTCACAGTTTGATTCCTAGTCAAGGCACAGGTCCTGGTTGTGGGCTCAATCTCCAGTAGGGGGTGTTCAGGAGGCACCAATCAATGATTCTCTCTCATCATTGATGTTTCTATCTTTCTCTCCCTCTCCTTTCCTCTCTGGTATCATTAAAAGTATATTTTAAAAATACATAAATTCTCTCCATGAAGTACAGTCCATAACTTAATCAGTTATTAATTGATTTATCTTTTTTCCATGATGACTATTTAAATATATTCTGAAGAGGAACTCTAAGTAATTAGCAGAAAATGAAAAAGTAACAATAAAAACAGAAATAATATTAATATATTGCTTTAAAATTAAATGGGATTGAGAGGATATCATTTAAAAAGTTGATCAATGTATTAAAGTATATCAAAGGGAGGTTAGCAACTGAGATATAAGTAGTATTCCTTGATAATAATAGGACAAAGGATTTACTTTGTGAATGCTACCAAAAGCAAATAGCTGTTGATGAGAAAAAAATGAATTCTTTCTTTATTGCCCACAATTTTAGGGAGATATCAACTTTCCATTTGTTTCCTAAAACACATAGTTTAGGATCTAAAAATAATTCTATAGAAAAATATGTAAAAGGTAAAAGCAAAGGAGCCATAAAGATAATCTAATCTATATTCTTTATTTTGGAATTGTCCCTGCCAGGTGCAATACAGTAGCATAAGCCACTGTTACTATCAAGCACTTGAAATGGAGCTGTTCCAACTGAGATAGGTTAAAAGTATAAAATATACCCTGAAACGGGAAGAATTTCTTTATAAAAAGTCAAATATACCACTAATAATTTTTGTACTGATTATATTACAAGTTTCAATGATAATATTTTGGATCTTCTAGATTAAGCACAATGTTTTCTTAAAATTAATTCCAACTCTTTAAAATCATTTTTTAAGAGGGGCAACTAGAAAATGCACACTCACACATGTGACTTGGCTTGTATTTCTATCGGACTGATGGATTTCACTGTCAACAAAAGCTATAATGAAAACCTAGTGAACAGACTAAGTATGGATATATAGTGACGACCTTCAAGTTTTGAAATAATGAAAGGAGAAAATTAGGGAACTATTGGCCAACGTAAGAATCATTCTGATGGGGAGAAACAAGATGGCGGCATAGGGTAGACACCGCATATGCAGCTGTGAACAACTATTTCAGAAAAACCACGAAAAGAACACACGGACACCACACGCACCCACAGGACGGCTGGCTGAGTGAAAATCCTACAACCAGAGAAGAGTCTGAGACTCAGAGCAGCAGCGGAAGCAAAGTACAGAGGTACGGAGGCGCGC